>APFE031731049.1:623-12634 GCA_000404065.3 Pinus taeda | reverse complement strand
AAATGAAGTAATATGCGTGTACATAAATCAAGAAAGAAATGACTGACATGAAAATACTTATACAAGGCTAGTATGAACAGTTGGCCCTCATTCACATAACCCAAGAAAGACTCAAAGTGTTGAAAGCTCCAAAACAGCACTGGTTCTATTACTCCATATGCAGAAATTCACAGTTAAGAGTGCTAGAACAGCACTATAAAAACTGAGTTTTGGGAATGCTCAAAAATTACAACAAGTTCACAACATACAACAAGTAAAAAAGTCTCCTTAAGCGTACGCAGACGCAAGTATTTATAGGCATCTAAAGGATAGCCTATGCGTGCTGCTAAAAACGGAAAATAACAAACTGTCATGTGTAATTAAAACTGAATTAACACGTCATGAGCCTGCGTGGGTGAGCTGGAGGTCCTGGTCATCATGGGGATTGAATCCAAAGTTGGATTATGTTCCCCACATCCTGCGAAACACGGGCAAGCCACCACCTGAGCTGACGTGACCAAACAGCTTACGCATCACCGTTGAGCTGCCTTCGTTGACCGAATCTTGCCCCTGTTTGACCGGAGGTATGGATGACGTGGATGATTGAACAAATGGCACAGGAACCTCGAGCACCTTGATACCTAAGTACCCATGTGGCTCGTTTGGCAAAAATGGCACGTGGACCTTGAGACAACAAAAAGGCTGCGGATCTCCAGATGGCTGCGGAATCATCAAGATAGCTGCGGAATTGTAGAGAGCTGCGGATTGCCTTGTAAATATGTTCAAAATCTAAACAAAACAATCACACATTAGCAAAGCTCACTTGATCATGCTTAATGACATCTAATGTAATGATCTGGGCGGTTTTTCAGGGAAAATGAGGTGAAAGAGAGAGATAGGTGATGAAAAATAGTAGATAATAGTAGATGATAAGGTGTAGGTTAGAGGCTCTACAGGTATGAAGCACTGAAGTTTATTCAGCGGATACAGGTGATTCATTAGGAAGTACAGGAGTAGTTGGAGAAGAGTTAGGCTCGATATAAAGCTCGACATGATAAACACTGAGTTGACCATCTGTTTCAATTTTGGGACAAGGTATGGCTCCACATCGTCAATGATAGAATGAAGGGAGAAGGGAATGAATTGAGACCCATTCGATATGGTCCCTTCACCATATTGGCAAAGATTGGAGACAATTATTTTTGTCTTGACTTGAATACTTATATCCAAATGTACTCAGTGGTGAATGTTGAAAATATGAAGATTTATAAACCTCCATTGATTATGGATACTAAAGAGGTTGCACAGATTCCTACAGTGGATGATTTTGCACCAAAGTATCTAGAAAAGTTGCCCGAAAACATCATACTCGACAGAAAAACCATAACTTCACGATGGGGAGATGTGGAGCACATTCATGTTAGCTTCAAAGGAGTCCATACTAGTAAAGATCGATGGATGGAGAAAGAAAAAGTGAGGGAGAAATTTCCTCACTTGCCAATTGACTAAAGGGATTTTGGTGGTCCAAACGCTCTTAGTGGGGAGGATTGATCCAGATGGATCTTTAAAGAAGTACTAGTGGCATGGTAAAAGGCTCAAAAATCAAAGTGGCATAATTTCGATAAACTTAGCATCGTATCGAAGTGCTTTTCATTCTGATTCCAACGGTTCGAACGACACTCAAATCCGATTTCATACGAAGAAGTTATAGAAAGCCAAAGTTTATGTTTGACTTGAATAGGTGGCAAGAGGAGATGACATGGTAGACACTCTTAGCGAATGGGGAAGCGCCAAGTGGTAGGCTACAATTGGTCTTACATATCGTAGATCGCAGGAGGAAGAGGCTGCAACTTAAATAAAATTGGCCCCAAGCGAGTTATGGTTGCAATGCGATCAAATCATAATCACCCATCGCAAAATGAGAAGGTTAAGGAATCAGCCCCTAAAGTAAGCTAGGTTGCGATGTGATCGCAATCGCAAAAGCATGTTGTGATTTGCGATATGACAATGTCATTTCTTAAAGGGGAAATCACACACGTGTTTTTACCAATTTTGGAAAA
The DNA here is from genome assembly GCA_000404065.3 of Pinus taeda. Classification (NCBI taxonomy): domain Eukaryota; kingdom Viridiplantae; phylum Streptophyta; class Pinopsida; order Pinales; family Pinaceae; genus Pinus; species Pinus taeda. The sequence continues at coordinate 10,595 of APFE031731049.1, read as the reverse complement.
GCTGATTGCGATTTGTGATATGGGCTTCCGGACTCGATATTTTATGTATTGTGGTTAATAGTTCATCAGGTCCATAGTTATCGCAGGGTGCTTGATGTATGGGCTTTGGTTTGTTTGCCCATTGGAAATGTAGATGGGGGAAACACCGATAGTAAAAGATTGTCAAGTTAAACACGTAGTTAAAGAGTTTTTCCATGTTAAGTAAGGGTTGTTGTCGCGACCCAAGATCCTTGATATTAAATCAAACCTACCTACTAATTTGGTATATTGTTTAGAACTGCCTAGGAGTTGAGGGATTCACTGCCATTATATATAAAGGACTATTCACATCAAAGAAGGAGAGGAGACTAGCCAAAATTTCATAACATTGTACATAGCAGTAACCCTGAAGTACAAACTTCGTAATAAACAGAAATAAGTAAATATGTTATTAATAATTGAATGATGATGATTACACTTTTGTGAGAGGCCCAGGCTATATACTGCCTTAGGTGCCTCTTGGTGAATGGGCATGATCTTTGATCATGCCCTTTCGCTTAATAAACTACACTAACTAATTTTTACATAATATTAACTAATTTTTACATAACGTTGCCTTCCTCTCGAAGGAATGCTTTGTCCCCAAAGCATACGTAACGATGGATTTCGTTGACAAAACACTTCGGTCTCCCAAGAAGCTTCTTCTTCGGGTAAGTCCTTCCACTTGATCAAGTATTCCTTGATTGTACGATGTCGAAGCTTCCTTTCTCTAGTAGATAAAATACCTTCTGGTTCTAGAATGACCCTTCCTTCATCATCCAGGGATGGAAGCATTGTTTGTGCAGATTGACAGTCACCTAATGCCCTTTAAAGGCAGGAGACATGGAAGACGTTGTGAACACAACTTTTCTCTGGAAGGCTTAAACCATACGCAACTTCGCTTTTCTTTTATTTGATAAGGTCCATATAATTTTGGTGCCAATTTGTGTTTTCCTTTCTGTTTTAAGGACAATTGTTTCTATGGTTGGAGCTTGAAAAACACCCATTCTCCCACTTCAAACTCTCTTTCAGTTTTGTTTCGGTCTGCTTGTTGCTTCATACGATTCCTCACATTATTCAAGTTTTCTTTTAGTATTTGGACAATTTTTTGGGTTTCTTCTAGTCGATTTTTAACAGTAGGTAGATTTGTCTGGAAAATAGCTAGATCCTTCCATTTTGGGGGTTCATATTCATACAAAGCTTGAAATGGTGTCATTTTTGTTGACGTAGAATTATACCACCACTCAACGAGACGCAACCATTGAGCCCACTTATTTTGTTTTTCTATAGCATAGCAATGTAGGTAGGCCTCCAAACATTTATTGACAACCTCTGTTTGTCCATCTGTTTGAGGGTGATAAGTGGAACTCATATTTAGGTAGGTTCCTATCTGGTTAAACAACTCTTTCCAGAAATTACCCTTGAATTTGGCATCTCTATCACTCACAATGACCTTCGGAAAATCGTGTAATTTATATATATATTTTGAAGAATATTTCAATGATTTGTTTAGATGAGTATGATTTCTTTATTGCCATAAAGTGAGCATATTTGGCGAGTCTATCGACCACTACGAAAATCTTGTCCTTGCATTCAGATACGGGTAATCCCAATAAAGTCCATCGAAATTTCTTCCCATTTCTGATTCAGAATGTTTAAAGGGTGAAGTAATCCCGATGTCGTAATATTTTCACTTTTATTCCTTTGACATGTGTCACACTCTGCTACTTACTTTTGAATATCGCGATTCATTCCTTTCCAAAAGAAGGATTGACATGCATTGTATTAAGTCTTAAAGAACACTACATGTCCGGCTGACGGTGGATCATGTGACTCCTCGAGTATCTTAAATTTAAACTTGGAATTTTCATTTAGATAGATTCTTCCCTTGTACCATAGAATATCATTATTCCATTCAAATTTTGAGTTGTTGGGAAGGTTATTGACTATCACCGTTATTTTTGGATCGTTGGCATACTCACTTTGAATCTCGTTAAGCCATTCAGGAACAACAACTGAGATTGCAAGTAGTGTTGGTTCTTCGTCTTTCCTGGATAGGGCATCTGCTACTACATTGTCTTTTCCCCTTATATGTAGTATTTCCATGTCAAAGGCGACAATTTTTTCAATCCATTTTTGTTGTTCTTAGGAAAGTGTTTTTTGTTGAAGGAGGTGCTGGAGACTATTATGGTCTGTTCGAATGGAGAACTTACTTCCAAAATATATTGCCTCCACTTAGCTAGTGTGTGCATAATAGCGATCATTTCTTTGTTGTATGTGGACTTGAGGCGTTCTCTTTTATTGAGCTTCCTACTTTCAAAAGCTATTGGATTCCCTTCTTACATTAACACTGCACCTATACCGAATCTAGAAGCATCACACTCAATGATAAATGGTTTAGAAAAATCTGGTGTTGCCAATATGGGGGCATTAGACATAACTTCCTTTAATTTTTCAAATACACCTTCCTGCTTCCTCATCCCATAGAAATGAATTCTTCTTTAAAAGGTTTGTCAGAAACACAGTTATATGTGCATAGTTTTTAATAAACCTTCGGTAATATCCAGTCAAACCTAAGAACCCTCTTAGCTTGGATACATTAATAGGTTTGGTCCATTCTTCTATAGCTTTGATTTTATTAGGGTCCACCTTTATGCCTTCATGGGATATAATGTATCCAAGTTATTCTACTTCTTCCTTTCCAAAGGTGCATTTGGATTTTTTTGCATAAAAATGATGCTCTTTTCGTAGTGTAAGAACTTTATCCAGATGTTGTAAGTGCTCCTTCCAAGTTTTACTGTAAATTAAAATATCGTCAAAGAATACTAATACAAACTTCCTAAGATGTGGAAGAAATAATTCGTTCATAGTTGCTTGAAACATTGTTGGTGCATTGGTTAACCCAAAGGGAATTACTTTAAATTCATAGTGACCTTCGTGTGTTCGGAATTCTGTTTTTGGTATTTCTTACAATCTAATTATGATTTGATAGTAGCCTGACCTTAAGTCCAATTTTGAGAAGTATTTTGCGCCATGTAGTCATCCAACATTTCGTTGATAAAAGCGAATTGGGAACTTGTTTTTAATTGTTATTTTGTTCAATCCTCTATAATCAATGCATAGCCTGAATGAACCATCCTTCTTCCTTACCAATACCACTAGAGCAACATACAGACTTTTACTTTTCGAGACGATCCCAAACTTTAAAAGGTCTTGGATTAATCTCTCAATTTCCATTTTTTGGTGATGTGGATATCGATATGGCTTGATGTTGATGGGGTCTGACCCTGCTTTGACTTCTATTGTATGCTCAATTTCCCTGTTAGGAAGCATTTCCTAGGTAGATATTGAAATACTTTTTCATGCTTCTGAATTAGATCTTGTATCTCTAGTGATTCTTCACTGATCATATTTGCAGATAACATTTCTAATTGGTGACATTGTACTACATAAGCAGGTCCTCCTTTTCGAATCATCTTCATCATCTGAGATGATGATAAAATTTGATTCTCTAGTGCTTGGAATCCATGTAATTTGTACCTCTGACCTCCCCATTTAAATCTTATGAATTGTACTTGATGATTGGCAGCATAAGTTCCTAGAGTTCGTAGCCATTGGATACCTAAGGCTACATCTACTCCACCTAATGGTATCGTGAAGAACAACGATTCTAAAATAAAGTTTAGATCTGCAATTTGACCTTATAGCATTTCCCTACTTTTTCAATCTTCTTACCGTTAGCTACCATCACCTTCATGTTTGGTAAGGGAAATGAAAAAATATTGAGTCTCTTTGCCATGGTTGCATCTAAAAAATTGTGTGTGCTACCAAAGTCGATGAGAACGACTAAGTTGTTATTCTTTATATGTCCTTTCAACTTTAAGATCTGAGGTTGTGATATACTTGTCATAGCTGATAGTGACACTTGAGGAATACTTCCGTCATCTAATTCTAGTGAGAATTCTGGGGCATGTTCTATTTCTTCTATGTCAGAATCCTCACTATTTGAATCGTTAGTTGCTTCACAATTATATAGGTTCTTTGGTTCTTTTCCTTCGCACACCTATGTTTGGGGTCCCACTTCTCACCACAACATTTGCATTTGCCTTCTTTTATCCTTTGTATTTACACATTAGATTTTTCACCTTCACGACGATGTGGTGGAACATATCTTGTGTTATTTGAATCCACAGACTAGGGTATTTTTTTTTCTTGAATATACTTTTTCTAGTTTTGACCACACTATTTGTTCAAATTTCTTTTCAGCAGTTTTTGCTTTTCGTCTTGCTACTTTTATTGACTTAATGTCATGAAGGTCAAGTTCTACTTGAAAATGAGTTTTAAGTCCAGAGTTGTATGATTGAATTAGATGAGACTCTGATAACCCTGGTACTCGTGTCACTAAGGTTTCCCATTCTTGAGTGTACTCATCCACACTTCCTTTTTGTCGTAATTTGATGAGTGATGAAAAAAACTCTTCTTCCATTACACCTTGGAATCTTTTAAAGAATGCATCTTTAAATTTCCTCCAACTGATGGCGATTGTCATCTTCTTCCACCACATATAACAATTATATGCTTCTCCTTCCATTTTCATGGATGCGTGCCTAAGCCTTTCGTCATCATCATTGATGTCATAAATCCAAAAGTATTATTTTGCTTTATTTATCCATGCAACATTGCATTGTTTGTTTCCATCAAATTTAGGCATCTTGAATTTTGCCCTTCGCTGATATGTCGCTAATGGTTGAGCGAAAAAAGGATGTTGATTGGTAAATGTATCCTAGAGTTGCTTATTTGAAAAAATCACGTTACTATTTTCTTGGTGGGGCGCCGCTAATTTTTTTGGAGATTCAACCTTTTGAGAATCTGTTGATTTTGTTGAGTTTGATGAATTGTGCTCTTGATTTTCTCCATCTTCTTGGAGTAGTTGTTCGGGTGTAATATCATGCTTTCTACACAAGTGGTTCAGCGATGCCAAGGTCTATTTTTGATTTATTTCGGTTTGGCTATGGTTCTGCCCCATTTGTAGTTCTATTCAATTTGTCGTTTCCCGAAGCCTCTTGATATCGTCAAAGTGCCCATTAAACTTATTCTGGAAATCAGCTAATTTTTTATTGAAATCAACCATTGACATCGACATTGAACGAGTTTGTGGGGGTGTAAATTTGTCTGCCAGCTTACTTTTTTGTTATATATAGTTTTATATATATATCTACTATTATATATATATTATATATAATATATTATATATTATAATTATATATATAAATTAATTTAGTTAATTAATGCATGTAGTTTTTTTTTTTATTTATTATTGTTATAAACTATATAGTAATTAATTAATTAACATTATATATGTATTATAATTATTTATAGTTTTTAATTATAATTCTAGTGCCCTTATTAGTAATTGTCAAATATCTGTTGAACATGCTCAAGTTAATAGCATCATTACTTCCATCCCCAAATTAGATCTGAACTGTGAAGGAGTTCTGGATGAGAAGAGTGAAGAGAGAATTGTTCCTCCTATAGGTGCAAAACATTATAACCTCCATTCTCATGACAAAAAACCAGTTTCCCTGGAGCCAGTTGGGGGTTTAGGTATGGACTTAACCCTGGGCTCCAAGCAGAAAACTCGGGGTAGGAAGTTTGACTTGTCAAAAGCTTAGGTGAAAGTGAAGATTGATGTGGCAGACGGGAAACAAATGTCTATCTCTGGGGTTCTTAGAGCTGTGAAACCCTATGTGGAGGCTATAAAATGATTTTCCTTTCAAGGAAATGTAGATGTTTAGCCAGTAAACCCAAAAAACTGGCTCTTAAGGAGATGGTCCAACATTTTAACTCTGATTTCTTCATGCTGCAAGAAACTTTAGGCATGAGTGAGGAAGTCTCGTCATCATTAAACTCTGTTCTCCCAGGTTGGCATTTTCAAGCTATGGATTCCATAGGACACTCAGGAGGTCTTGCCATGGGCATCAGGGTAGGAAGGTTGAAATTGATTAACCTGTGGGGGGTGGAACATGTGTTGGGTATGGAAGTCCAATCCCTTGAATTAGGATTTCCTCTGATGATTATAAACATCTATGGCCCTTTCCAAGGGAGAGCCTCATTCTGGAATGCCCTCCTCTCCAAATCGGTGATGAGGAACCTAAACTTGGTGGTAGGCAGAGATCTAAATTTTTCTATAGGAAATGTTGAAACCTGGGGGCCATCAGCCAGAGAAGACCCGCTATCAGACTTCTTTATGAATGCACTCATTTCTCATAACTTGATAGATGTAAATCTATTAAAGTTAAGACCCACTTGGAGGAATAGTCGAGCGGGTGAAGCTAGAATTGCAAAAATACTGGATCATTTTCTTCTTTGTGAAGATTTAGCTTCAAGGATTCTGGTTTTCCGTCAATGGGTGGGAGACGGAGGAAACTCAGATCAATTTCCTATTCTTCTAGAGCTCTCCAAGCCTCCACTAAAGCCAACAACACCTTTTAAATTCAATCCCACTTGGCTGCAGGAGGAATAATTCAATAAGATCTTTAGAGAAACCTGGAGAACTCCAAGTAGGAACTCCACGGAGGATAAGAGCTTCCTTTTCATGGAAAATCTAAGAAGACTGAAAAAAGCAATAGTGGAATGGGTGAAGACTAGGAAGCAGAAATAGAATGAAGAATTAAATCAAACTGGCATAGAACTCCAAAATTTGGAAAGCCCTGATTCTGATGGCTATGAAACTCAGGAGAAAAAGGACATAATGCTGCTGCTGGAAAGCCATCGAAGTAAATTCATACTAGCAAGAGAGGAGGAATGGACTTCTTACTGGGGATATCCCCTTGACATGTTGTCGGGTCCAACACCCTCAAAATAACCCATGATTTTTTAATGAATTTAATGAACATGAAGAGTGTAGAAAAGCAATGAAGGAAGAATGTGACTCTATAATGAAAAACGAAACATGGGAATTGACTGAACTACCTAAACATAAAGACCCCATAGGATGTAAATGTTTTTCAAACCCAAATTTAAAGTAGATAGTAGTGTAGATAAATACAAAGCCAGACTGGTTGCAAAAGGGTACTCACAAAAAGAGGGCATTGACAATGCAGAAATATTTTCACCTATAGCTAAGTTGAACACTATTATATTGTTAATTCAACTAGCTACAAAGTACCAATGGAATCTTCACCAATTAGATGTAAAATCTACCTTTTTAAATGGTGAGTTAAAGGAGGAGGTTTACCTTACTCAACCAGAAGGGTTTGTGAAAAATGGTCAAGAACATCTAGTCTACAAATTAAAGAAAACCTTGTATGGGCTAAAGCAGACACCGAGGTTGTATGAGAAGATAGATTCATTCTTTCTAACCCACGTTTTTATGGGGATCCAAAATGACCCAAATATGTATAAAAAATTTGGTTCAAAGGGGCGTGTTGTACTGATTTCCTTATATGTTGATGATTTAATTGATACAGGGAATTTTTGTAAACTAATTGATGGAATTAAGGCACAAATGTCACAAGTATTTGAGATGAAGAACCTTAGAGAGTTACATTATTGTATTGGTCTTGAAGTTTGGAGAGATGTTGGTAAGACTTTTGTTTCTCGGGGTAAGTATGTCAAAGAATTTCTTCAGAAGTTCAAAATGGATCAGTGTAAAGTTGATTTTGTCCCAATGCAAGAGAATGTGAAATTTCATAGTGATGATTTTTCAAAGGAGGTTGATGGTATGTTGTATAGACAAGTGGAGGGAAGCTTGAATGATCTTACTATAGCCAAACCTAATATAGCATACTCTATTAGTGTGCTAAGTTAGTTTATGAAAAGACCTCTAAAAAACCATTAGAAAGAAGCAAAGAATTTTAATCCATGAAGAATAAGCATAAAAGTAAAAAAAAAAAACAGTATGTTTGAGTATCTTTGAAATTTATTTGTATCATTGAAGCTTTTAAAAAGAATTTAACAGTTACAAAAAAACAGTTCTCTCGTACTTTTCATGAATGAACAAAAAATAAAATCAAACATATCAGGAAAGTTGTGTTTTTTGAAGAGAATCCTAATCCTTGATCTTAATCAACTAGGAATAAGCATACAAGTAAAAAGAACAAGTGTTCATCATTGTAGAATAAAGAAAAAAAGAAAAGAGTATTAATAATCATGGAATGAAGTAAAAAGAAAGAGTGTTAATCAGTGTAGAATAATCATGAAACTAAGATGAAAATGAGAGGGGTTAATGATTCTCTTTCCCTAATTAGATGCTTAATAGGTTGTAGGTTTTGAAGAGACTGCAAGAAAATAAATACTGTCTTGGATGCACACTCACTATATTATCCTCTTCGTATTCCTCATAATGGTACATCTATATTGTTTGAATTTCTTTTTAATTAACAAGAGATCAAGGCCCCCGCAGGTGGTCCTAAAAACATATATATAGGCATTTATATGTTCTAGTTTCTTTATAAGAGCCCATGGTGGAAGATGTATATATTCCTATTCTTGAAGCTTTCTTAGGACAAAAAATTGCATTCATGTTCTTTTTAGGTTGCTATATAATTATATTTTAACATTGGGAGAGAAAGAGTACTGGGAGTTTTTGTTTATACCGGCCAAGAAATTAGTTTGTGAAATGGATTTCCTCAAGGATGGGTAGGGAAAGTTATACATATAAAATTAATTTTCTGGTGGGGATCATGGCTAAATGGACAACTCCACATAAGTGGAACTGTAACTGTGATAGTTTTGGTCAATTTTCTTGATTTAGGAATCACATGTATAGGCAATTTAGCTATTTTCTTTAGGAGTTTTATAAGAGGTAGGGTTGATTTAGAGATTGGTGCCAGAGATATTATGGCCACATTAATAGATTTTATTTCTTGGTTCAAATTGGATGGCTTCTCTAACGCTTTCGTAGCTAGAAGGGCAGAGAGAGACTCCAACGTGGACAACAAGGGAAACGGGTTTTGTTACCCATAAGTGTGGTTGAGGTGAGATCGAATGCCAATAGCGCCAACTTTTTCCCATTATTGTCATTCAAAGGTGATCTTCTAAGCCTCAGACCCTCAATATGCATGGTGGGTTGTGTCAACTTTATTTTCTATGGTAGTTGGTTAACAAGCATTGGAAGGAGGCACTAACAAATGGTATCATATGCATTCCATGCCACCCTTTAAACCTAGAGTTGTAGTGATACCAACAATTATTATGCTTGTTTTGGGCATGAATTGCTTTGATTAGACTCTATATTCACTAAACAAAGGATTGCCTCACTATTGTAGAAAGACTCTTATTGTTTGTGGAGTGATAGTTTTGGGAAGGAAGTGTTTACCGAGGTGGAGAAATTGCCTGGATGGTCAAAAGTGGTCGGAATATGGGCAAAAACAATTCAAAAAGTATTGCAATCGCAGTGTTTGAATCATGTTTTTATGGTGGAAGTGGATTCAACACCATCAAAAACTTCTAAGGCACCCAAAACCTTTAAATTTAACAATTGTAACATGGATTTACAAAAATTGCGGCTTGAATTTATCAAAATCTTACCGAAATTTCCATGATTTTAGAAAAGAAAAAGAAACAAACCTTGAAATTTAATAGTTGTAACATGGATTTACAAAATTTGCTTCCATAATTTATCAAAATCTTATCGAAATTTCCATGATTTTAGAAAGAAAAAAAAGAAGTCTAGTTAAACTACGGTTCTTGGAAATAGCACATTATATCAAGGAGCACAATAGAAAGTGTTTTGTTTGGGTAGAAAGGTTTTTGGATGTAGTAATTTACAGGGTAAGTTCCTCAGACAGAGCACCAAAGGACATCGCTCACAAACAGATCACAGATCACTACACCAGTATTTTTGACGTGGTTAAAACCCTCAAAGAGGGAAACAGTCCACGACCTGAGCCAACGCGGCCACTTCAAGCAATTTATTAATAAAAGAATGAAATTTTACATAAGCTTCTCTCA
>APFE031731038.1:0-41162 GCA_000404065.3 Pinus taeda | reverse complement strand
AAAATATTAAGCATTCCTTGAAATTGTGGGTTTCTTGACTTTTGACCAATAACTATTTGTTTTGCTAGGATGCTGATGGTTCAGTGCCTTTCTTTTGGGGCACTGCAGCTGATGATTACCTTGTACTATCTGATGAGCCAAATGTCCTGAAAGAAGGATGTGGAAAATCTTTTGCTCCATTTCCCCGAGGTAATATAGGATTGCTAAATTAGAGGTTCTCTGTTTTTTAGCTATCTGGCACATGAAACTGTAGCTGAATGTTGGCTATAGAGCCTCTAATGTAATATCGGTTGTTGCATTTGCCTTCGCAGTTTGTTACTTCCCTACGTCAGGTGGATTGCAGAGCTTTGAACATCCTTTGAATAAGCTGATGCCAATGCCTCGTGTATAAAATTAAATTGTGGTGTTTGGTTATTTCCTCTGGCATTTCTGATGTAAAAGTGTTGGACAAAGTCTGTAAAAGTGAAGGGTTGGTAAGGATGAGTAGTTTGAAGCGAGATTGGGATTAACCCATTTCATTCTTATGGTCAATGAACTGTTCATTGGTATTTAAAATTAAATTGTGGTGTTTGGTTATTTCCTCTGGCATTTCTGATGTAGAAGTGTAGAACAAGGTCTGTAAAAGTGAATTGAATTTGTTAAATATACCATAAATGTGTAATTTTTTCGTTTTCACAGATCAATAAACTCTAATTTAAAATCAAGTTTACATATTGGAGAGATGGGTTTAACCATATTTCCTTGCGGAATGCTGTTCTTTTAGTTAATGATATAATTTTTTTAGCTTAATATTGTATTCAGCTTTACTCTAAAGATTTTTTTTTTTTTTCCAGTTAGATGAATAACTGGAACTTTTCAGTTTAATTAGATAAAAGACTTGCCTTGTGGGGTTCTTAGTTTAAAAGCCTAATTATTTAATAGTTAAGACTTTAGAGAATTATAATTTCTGTACTTTTCAATCTTCGGCATCCATGTTCTATGTATCTCTGAGAACCGTGTATACATGCTTTCATTCTTTTATTTTGAAAATGTTTTTATTCTTCTGTCTCAGAACAACCTGTGTCATTCTTATGTACATGTGAGTTTCTGAGAACCGTGTATATATGCTTTCATTCTTTTACTTTGAAAAGGTTTTTATTCTTCTGTCTCAGAACAGCCTGTGTCATTCTTATGTACATGTGAGTTTCATTTGAGGATCTACAAAAATTATAGGTCTCAGAACAGTCTGTGTACCTGTGTCATTCTTATGTACATGTGAATTTCTGAGAACCGTGTATATATGCTTTCATTCTTTTACTTTGAAAAGGTTTTTGTTCTTCTGTCTCAAAACAGCCTGTGTCATTCTTATATACATGTGAGTATAGGTCTCGGAACAGTCTGTGTCATTCTTATGTACATTTGAGTTGCATTTGGACACAGCCCTTGTATTGGAACTCATTTAATAGATGGCCAATAATTGCAATAATTTTCACATTCGTGAAAAGGAAAGCGAATTGCCAAATAAAATTTCACATTCGTGAAAAGGAAAGTGAATTCCCAATTATGGGAGGCTACAGGGTGCAGGTGACTTGAGATGTTCATATACGTACTTTGCAATGAATAGAATGAGGAGTCTTTGATAGTGAAGTCATTTATTTATATTTACATATATATATGAAAGATAGAAATTACAAACTATAGTTGAATGTACGAAATGTCGGGTTATATATGATCAAACAAATTGCAAAAGAAGTTGCACGTGACTTGAGGTGTTCATATACGTACTTTGAAATGAGGAATAGAATGAGGAGTCTTTGATAGTAAAGTCATATATATATATAAACTATAGTATAGTTTAATGTACGAAATGTAGGGTTATATATGATCAAACAAATTGCAAAAGTTATAGCAATGTTGATAGCTTATATATGATCAAACAAATTGCAAAAGAAGTTATGGCAATGTTGATCGCTGTATAGATAAAGGCTATACGTTTTTATCGTCAGTTTTGGGCCACAATTTTTTGGATTTTAGACTTGAATTGGCCATTTAATTCATAATTATAATATAATGTATGTGTACTATTTATGGCTATACGTTTTTATTGTCAGTTTTTGGCCACAATTTCTTGGATTTTGGAATTGAATTGGCCATTTTATTGTCAGTTTTTGGCCACAATTTCTTGGATTTTGGAATTGAATTGGCCATTTAATTCATAATTATAATATAATGTATGTGTACTATTTATGGTTATGAAGAGCGTTAAACTTAGATGTTGTTTTTATTATTATTAAATTACATATTATTATCATTATTTTACAGTGAAAATTTTATAATATTTAGAATTATTGGTCTAGTATTATTATTATTTTAAAATAGAAAAGTTTATAATATTTAGAATTAGTGGTTTAGTTTTTGTTGATATGAATTTTTGATGCAATTGAATTCAACCAAAAAAGAAAAAAGAAAAGAGGCTATTTGAAATGAGATGTTGGAATGAGATTTTTACATGCAGTGACATCATATGTAAACAAAATCCGACTACATGAAATATTTCAGTGGTGCTTGGTAAGGAAGAAGAGATGTATTCTTGATATCTTTGTCTTTGAGTGTTATTGTTTCTTTACATCCAATGACCATGAGCTCTTAACCAATTAGATATATAATGTTAGGTCATACTCCAATGACCATGAGCTCTTAACCAATTAGATATATAATGTTAGGTCATACTCCAATGACCATGAGCTCTTAACCAATTAGATATATAATGTTAGGTCATACTCCAGGCACTGAATATTTCATTGGTGCTGGGTAAGGAAGAAGAGATGTATTCTTGATATCTTTGTCTTCGATTGTTATTGTTTCTTTACATCCAATGACTATGAGCTCTCAATCAATTAGATATATAATATTAGGTCATACTCCAGGGACTGAAGGGTTGTTTTAGTGTAATCTCCCTCTTGGAATCCTTCATTCTTCCCTAATATAGTGCCCCTCTGTCTCGCCATTTTTAGATTTCATGTCTATTTTCTAAGGGCTCTATTTGGATGTTCCTTCGTGCCTCCTTTCAATGAAGACCTTAGCAGATAAGCAGGAGATGATTACTTGTTTCGTTCAAATGGTTGGAGAATCCACAGACAAGGCTCAACAATTTCTGCAAGCGAGCAACTAGCAGCTAAAGGAAGCAATCTAGTTATTCAATGCCCATAACCATGGTCAGGGCCAAGCTCGTGGGACAATGTTTTCTTCTTTCGCTTGTCCTCTGGACAGAAGATCCCTCCCTTCTTCTTCAATGGCTCAGACCGTTCAAAATGACACATCCTGCGACTATGTGCGCCTGCCATTATTTGGGAAGAGGAAAAGCATGTGTGATCCAGATCCCTTGATACCTAATATGGACAATGGCTCCATGGGTTGCTCTTATAAACGAAAAAGAGATGCCTTTGAGGTACCAGTTGCTGAATCTTCAAGAGAAACCAAACGTCATTTACTGTCATTTCTATCGGAGGAGCCACAAGAAGATAAAGGGCTCAATATTTGTAGGGTATGTGTCCGTTTCCCTGATGGCCAGAGAGTGCAGAGGAGGTTTCTGCGCATCGATCCAATGCAATTACTTTGGTCTTTCTGTTGCTCTCAAGTTCAAGAAGCTGCAGAGGGTCGGCCGTTTAGATTGGCATATATAGTACCTGGTTCATCTCAAACATTAGATTATTATCATAAGAGCCTAAGCTTCGGAGATGTTGGATTTTCCAATTCGCTCATATCCATGATCTGGGAATGAGATGTGATTAATGCATCTGTAAGTAAATTGGGAAGATTTCAGCTTTCAATCAATAAGCATTTATCAGGGTTAATTGCTTTGTTCAGATAATGAGTATTTAGCAGGGTTGATTGCTTTCTTCAGTTTTGTTATAAGTTCTGATTCCTCATGTTTATTGAGAAAGAGAAAATTGAAGTGTAAATTTCTGGATAAGTTCTTATTTGTCATGTTTATTGAGAAAAAGAAAATTGAAGTGTAAATTTTTGTGTGATGAATCTAGTTTGATTGAGTATAACCCCCTTTACAGAAATAGTTGTAGTTATTGAATTAGTTAAATATCTTGAACATAATAGACTGAGGTAATCTTTTACCTATGTGAACTGATTTGTATTCCTCAAATGTATTTATGTTTATTGAGATGCTATTTCTGGCGGCAAAGCGGACTGACCTGCCCTGACGTGTTCAATTTTGAATGATTGAATGGATTTTATTATATAAATAATTGAGAGAAACGAAGAATAATAATTTGTATAATTTTGATTAAGGATTTATTTTATTTTGGGCAATTTATTGACTAGGTTTAGTTTGAATGATTGAATTATTATAATATTTATTATTTTGAACCAAAATACAATTATTTTAACTTAACATTTCTATCGGCCTCTTTTTGCACTTTTTGAGGCAATTGCTAGTAAATAATATTTTAAGGCTTTTCTGCGCCAAGGAGACAAACTAATCGACGGAAAATTTGGTCGAGTGATTCTGGAGCTTGCTCCACATGTATATTCCATGCAAAAATCCTAGTGCCTTGTTTTCAGGCCATGACTTTACGCGGCGGCGGAGAAGACCAGACAAAATAAGTGTGCAACAGAAAGCAGGTGCGAAAAGAGTGAATTGACACAACATTCGATACAGGTTCATTCGTTCACACAAAGCCAAAAATTATGTTGGATTATTTGTCGCACTCCTCAAGCCCCAAGCATATTGAATCTCAATTTTGTAGAAATTCCTTGTAGATTCAAACTGCTTATGTAATATGCTAAAACAAAAGACTTGATTCTACTCTACTCATCAACAAAAAAGATTAATCGATCGAGAAATCACAACATAAACATGAGACAATATTCAATCACATATTCTCATAGATTTATCTAAGGGGAAAGCTTACTACTCAAAACCCCTTCCTATTTGTATTGCATTAGATAAGAAAATAGAGAAGAAATACAATGCTTGTTCAAGCCCGAACAATCCTTACACAAGTATAATCTATCTCACTTCCTCACAAGCTGACTCTGGCCAATACTTATCCAATTTTGTTGCCTTGCAAGGCTCCTATTTCCTTGTGTTGTTTCCTTGGGATTTAGCTCCCTATTAATTAGGGAAATCCCCGTCTTGAATTGCACAATCCCTATAGGTCTTGTTCTGACTACATTCACCACCTGTACAACTTGGAAAATTATACAATTGATAGTACACTACCCTTCAACTCCAATCTCAACTGGGCAACTCGAATTTCATGCATGCATGAGTTAATTATGGTTGATTTATCAGTTAACTAGTTGAACACTGAAGTTGCATCCCATTGCTAAACCTACTACTAGTTCTTCCAATGGTTGGAACTATTTTAACTGACATTAACTTAGTTTAATTGAATTAAACTATTACAACTCAAATTAAACTCAACCTAGGCTCATAAAATTTAGGAACCACTCTACATGACTCAAGTTAGGCACTAAACACAAATTAACTAAGCCAAATAAGTGAAACTAACTTAGTTAACTCATACAAGTTGCCTTGTGATGTGGAATTACAATTTTCTCCTAATTTAATTCAAGGGAAAATTAAATCAAGATTTTCTTGTTTCCATTTTCAACAGTGCCTCTCAACAAGAAAGGGATTATCTACTACCCAGATCGTGCCTCTATGGAACTCGAATTTTCATCTTGACAATGCCATTTTCAAAATATTTGAATCATGTTCCTTTGTAGGAATGTACTCCAACAATATGATCCACCTCCGCACGGAATCTCATTGATGGTGATATCAAATGTCGATATGCTTGGACCGATCATGAAAAAATGGATTCTCAAATAGTTTAATACAACTCTGATTGCCACAATAAATCATAGTAGGATCCATCTTATGACCAAATAACCCAACACGAATTTTCATCATCCAGATAGCCTCACATGTTGATTGACTTGCAGCCATGTACTTTGCTTCTGTTGAGGTGAGTGCAATAGATCTTTGCTTCCTACTATACCAAGAAACCGCAGTTGACCCAACACTAAAAATGCCTCCTTATGTGCTCTTCCTTTCTGATGGACTGCTAGCCCAATCTACATCTGTGAAGCTTTGCAGCTTCACTCCCTCTGTCTGCTTGTACCAAAGACCAAACTGAGTGGTCCCTATGAGGTATCTCAACACATGTTTTTCTACCTTCCAATACAATTTGGTTGGCTTAACCATTGCTTGACTAAGTTGGTTACCAACATAAAACATGTACAGTCGTGTGTTCACCAAATACATAAGTGAACCCACAAGTTCTCTAAAGATGGTAGCCTCCACTACTTCACTTGAAGTGGCATCTTCCTTCCTCCAATTCCATATTAGAGGAGTCTCCATGGGTTTTCTTCTCTCCATGTGGAACTTCTTCAGCATCTTGTTGGAATAATTTCCCTAGGAGACAAACAATTCCCCATCTCCTTTATTTACTTCCATACCGACGAAATAATACATAAGTCGTAGGTCCTTCATCTCAAATTATCTTGCAAAATCCTCTTTGCAAGACTTGATCAACTTCTCATCACCGGTTAAAATTAAATCATTGGCATATAATACTATAATCAATAAATTACTTTCAACAACAATATGGTAAATGTTTGCATCTGCTTCACTTTTGGTGAAGCCCAACCTGGTGAGATAATTGTTGATCCTGGTGTACCAAGCACGGGGTGCTTATTTTAATCCATACAACACTCGCTTGAGTCTGCACACATGCGACTCCCTGTCGAAGGTCTCAAATCCTTCTGGCTTTTCAATGTAAACCACTACCTCAATCACTCCATTGAGAAATGTTGTCTTCATATCCATCTGATGTATCTTCCATCCCATCTGCGCTGCAAGAGCTAGAATTGATCTAATTGAATAGTACCTTGCAACTAGAGCAAAGGTCTCCTCATAGTCAGTTCCCTCCCCCTGAGAGAACCCCTTGGCCATAAATTTGGCCTTGTGTTTCTTAATGCTTCCATCTACTGCTTGCTTCACTTTGTAGATCCACCTCGAACCTACCATTGACTTGTTCTATAGCCTTGGGACAACTTTCCAATCACTGTTTCTAACTATGGAATCACATTCCTTTACCATGGCATCAACGCATACTAGTTGCTCCACTGCTTTCTCGAATGAGGATGGTTCTATCTCAACTAGTTCACTCATCATAGTCATGTACCAAGTGTACCAATCTGGTGACCTCCTTTGCTTGCGCTGTGATGTGGGTTCTCCCACATTCTTTCTAGCATCATGCAATAATCTGTCAGCTTCCCTAGTGTGCTTCCTTCTATCTCTGGGTGTTTTTGCATGAGTCGGTACTTTCACTCTCTGCTCCTCTGCTTGTGGCCGCTCCACAACATCTTGAGGTTATTCCTCTGGAGCCAAAATCTCCTCATCTACATGAAATTGAATCTCCCTCTCAAGGGAACATCCCATGGCCTTATCTTCATCGAACTTCACATCTCTACAAACAAATGTCACCTTGTGAGATGGAAAGTACACCTAATAGTTGTGAGGTGTATCAGTGTACCCCACAAATATGCCCAACTCAGTTGTCAGTTCTAGATTTTTTCTTTCATCCTTGGAAACATGATAGTAAATTGGTGAACCAAAGATCTTGAAGTGTGACACATCTCGTTTCTTCCCTGTAAAAGCTTCTTCTGGTGTATTCATACCGAGAATCCGATGAGGGCTCCTGTTCTACACATATACCAATGTGTTGCATGTTTCAGCCAATAAGTGCAATGATAGGCCCTGATCATGCAACATCGTCCATGTAGCTCCCACAATACTTTTGTTCTTCCTCTCAGCCACCACATTCTATTGTGGGTTATGGGGTTCTATTAACTCATCGAATTCATTTTGTTGCATAGAATTTCTTGAACTCATTCGACACATATTCACCACCGTTATCATCTTGAGAGCCTTCACTTTCGTGCCAGAGTATTTATCAAAAATTGCTTTAAATTCACAAAATTTGGAGAATGTCTGGTCTTTCTTGTGCATGAAGAAAATCCAACACTTACATGAGAAATCATCTACAAATATAACATAATACATGTGCTTGTCCGTTGAGGCTGTCGAGAAGGGTCCACACACATCTGAGTGAACTATTTCAAGGACTACTTGCGCTCTAATATCCTTATCATGAAATGTGGATTTGGTGTACTTCCTCAGTGTACACCCTTTGCATGTATCTCACTGCTTTGGTGCACCCTTGGGAAGTCCTATAGAAATATGATGCATGATCTTCAAAGCTCCATGGTGCAAATGGCTAAGTCTCCTATGCCATAATTCACCGATGTCCTGACCCTCCAGAATCTCTGCTTTTGTGCTCAAAGCAACACACTCTTCTACATCCAATTTGTAGAGGTTCTTCACTTGAACCCTAATCCACTTCACTTGTCTTGTGGCGTTATGTCTAAGGAAAAACTTTCCTTTGCTAAATATCACATCATAGCCATGGTCTTCCAACATAGCAACTGAAACTAAATTCTTCTTTAGAACTGGAACATACATGACATCTTTTAATGTGAGAGGAGAACCAACTCCCTCTGAAAAGTAACTGTATCTATATCAATTGTCCTATACCTTCCATCATCTCCCATCCCGGTGTGCATCTGGAGTTCCTTATTCTCCAAGTCACTGAAAAATTCTTCGTTTCTCGACATATGAAATGAGGCTCCACTATCCAGATACCACATACTACCCATCATTGTGAAGCAAGAGCTTCACCTACCGCTCCTCCCGAGGGATTCTTACCCACCTTCTTGTGTGGAAACTTTGTGGAATAATGTCCAAGTTCATGACAATGAAAGCATTGGATCTTCGTCAAGTCTTTCTTCTTTCCGCCCTGAATGGAATCCCTTTGGATTGGGATTTCTTCCCTTTCCCTTTCTTTTCCTTTCCATCCAAGGCACAACTATCATCATCATCATGCTTGGATGAGGTTCCATCTTTGGTTTTCTACCTTATCTCTTCTTGCACCAAGTTGGACCACAAACACTCCCAATTTGATAGCTTATACATCCCATTTACAAATTCCGGTAGTTGTGCCAGCCCTTGGGAAGGGCTAGAAGTGTTAGGATTACTAAATCATCTTCAACAACTTTAATATCAACACTCCCAAGATCATCCTGACATTGGGTGAACCTGCTCAGTTACTGTGGTATTGTGTCACCCTTCTCCATCTTGATCTTTCGAAGCTTTTCCTTTAGTGCCAACTTCTTGTGGTCACTGTTGTTTTGAAACATGTCTATCAAGGCTTGCCATATTACACATGGGGTATCCTTCTCGTGGAGATTCGAGACAATATTATCTCGAACTCCTTCTAGTATGATCCTCCTCGCCTTTGCCACACATTTCTTCCATTCTACGAGATCTTGAGCATCAATTGTTGGAGGCTTATGAATATCATTGTCTGTTAATTCCTTCAGCTCGTTATCTTCCAACACTGCCTCCATCATGTCCTTCCAAACAATATAATTTGAACTACCCTCAAGGGCATACTCGAGTCTAAATCAATAGAACAACATCCTACTGGATCTGAATAATGATACGACAAATTTGTTTCACCTGCAAAGGCAAACTCAAATTCTTCTTTTCTATTGTGATTCCCACTCTCATACCATGTAGAAATTCCTTGCAGATTCAAACTGCTTATGTAATATGCTAAAACAAAATACTTGAATCTACGCTACTCATCTATGGAAACAATTAATCAATTGATAAATCACAACATAAACATGAGACAAGATTCAATCACATATGCTCATAGAGTTATCTAAGGGGAAATATTGTTGATCAAAACTCCTTCATATCTGTATTGCATTAGATCAGAAAAAAGAGAAGAAATACAACAATTGTTTAAGCCTGAACAATCTCTGCACAAGTATAGTCTGTCTCATTGCTTCACAAGCTTACTCTGGCCAATACTTAGCCAATTTTGGTTCTTTCCAAGCTCTTAATTCTTGCGTTGTTTCCCTGGGAATTAGCCCCCTATTAATGAGAGAAATTCTCATCCTGAATTGTGCAATCCCTATAGGTCTTTCTTTGACTACATGCACCACCTATACAACTTGGAAAATTATGCAACTAATAGTACATTGCCCTTGAACTCCAATCTCAACTGGGTAACTCGAATTTCATGCATGCATGAGTTAATTATGGTTGATTTATCAATTGAATATTTGAACATTGAAGTTGCACCCCACTGTTAGAACTTCTACTAGTTCCTCCAATAGTTGGAACTAGTTTAACTGACATTGACTCAGTTTAACTGAATTAAACTACAACAACTCAAATTAAACAAAACCTAGGCTCCTAAAATTTAGGAACCACTCTACATGACTAAAGTTAGGCCCTCAACGCGAATTAACTGAGCCAACTAAGTGAAACTAAGTTAACACATACAAGTTGCCTTGTGATGTGGAATTACAATTTTCTCCTACTTTAATTCAAGGTAAAATTAAATCAAGATTTTCTTATTGCCATTTCAACATAATTCTTCATCGAGGCGATAGATAACCCCTCTCACTCTTGCCTCCCCCAATAATAGTTGTAACTTAAGATTCATTTTTGCTTATAAATTAAAATAACGAATTTTCATATTTGTAACTATAATATTGTAAAATTTAATATTTAAATTTAATTAATAAATATATAAAAAGTTAATGTTTACAATATACAATTTTTTAATTTATGCGCACACACAAATTATTTATATGACACAAAAAAATATTTAAAAATGTCAAAGCAAAATACACACACACACACACACATATATATATATAGTTTCATAAAATTTAAAATAAGAATATGTGTGTGTGTGTGAAATTTATGTATAAAATAAATAGTATTAAAAACTAGCATAGATCCACTTCAACTATGGATTTAGCAAGCACCAAGAGAAATCAAATCTCCGGAGGCGCAAACAATTCCTCAAGGTTTGCACTAAAAAAGAAGTTCACATTCTTAAAAGATTTGATTCCTCTCAACGCTCGGTAGATCTAGAGTTAACATGGATCTACGCAAGTATTTTAAAAGAGCCCATGTAGCTTCTCTTACTCGTTGGCTGGTGTGTGTGGATGAATATCCAATCTTACTGTGGAATGTTCTTTTCACAAAATGTTGACTTGTCTTATTGCCTTAAGAAAATACATTCCATTAGAGAAATTTTGAGGTCTAAAATGGACCTCAAAACAAAAATGTACAACCAAAATCATCTTTATAAGAAACAATAGGATTGAAGATGATGATGTCAACCATGGGGATTGGTTCACTATTTTTTGAGTAAAAATGTAAAAAGATTAAAAAATAAAAAAATAAAAAACTACTTTTTCCACTAATATTTTTAACTTATCTCCGTACGGTTTTACTCAAATTTCTAGCGGGAGCACTCGTTTGATGTGGAATTTGGAGTTAAACCCTAGCAACTATAAAGAGAAATCGAGTGAGGTCATGTCAGTTAAATATCTCGAGCAAAAAGGAAGGTATTTATTTTTAAAAACCCTAGCAAAGTTGTACTTAATAGTGAGTAATCTTAATAAGAATTTGTTATGATAAAAAAAATTTGTTTTCGAAGACTTTTCTGTGATTGAATTTGTTTTTTAAAGTTCTAGGTTCCTCAGAAGGAAGTAGGGCTTTTATTGAAGAAGAGAAAATAAAAGTGTTTGGGCATTTTTAAAAAGGGAAGCATTTTTTTATTTATTAAAAAGAAAAGAGAAATTTTAAAGCCTGAGTGGAAACCGAATAAGGAAAAAAAATTGTAAAATTAAATTTCAAAACACGGAAGTAAAAAATTTAAAAAGGGAAAAACTTAGTTGAAGGATTCGTATCAAAATTTTGATAGAACCCAGTCATTTAAATAAAAGGAGCCTATGTATAAGGAAAATGGAAAAAATGACAAATGGCAAGTTTGAGGTGGAGAAATTCACCGACAAAAATACGTTTGCATTATGAAAACTAAAGGTATAGGATTTTCTTTTGCAACAAGGGTTACACAAAGCATTAGATAGGGTAAGAAAGAGACCTGTTAGAATGACATATTTGGAATGAGAGGACTTGGATGCATGAGGTCTCAGTACCATTAGGTTGTGTCTCACAAATGATGTTCTCTTCAACATTGTTGAAGAAAACTCAACAACAAAGTCTATCAAGTAAATTGGAAACTTTATATATGACCAAGTCTCTAACCAATAGGATTTCCTTGAAGAGAAAGTTGTATAGCCTTCTGATGAAGGAGGGTACTAAGATTGCAGACCACCTAATTGTATTTAATACCCTTATTTTCTAGTTGATCAGTATAGGGGTCAAATTTGAAGAAGAAGATAAATCCATTACATTGTTGTGTTCATTGCCCGAGTCTTGGGAACATTTTTTAACTTGTATCAGTTTAAGCATAACTGAATATATAGAATTTTATGCAATTGTGGGAGCTTTGTTATATGAATAATCGTGGAGGAAGTCTATCATTGAAACTTCCATGCTAGAAGTTATGGCAGGTAGAGGTTAGTCCAGGGAGAAAGGAGAGAAATGAAGAATTTTTACCATATCAAAATCAAGAGGTAAGAAGTGTAAAGAAAACTTTTGGTTCTGCAACAAAATAGGGCATCTCAAGAAGGATTGTTCAAAAAGACAAGGATTTGGTGAAAAACCTAAAGAAGGAAACAAGTCGAGTCAAGTATGATAGATGAAGTGTATTTTACGTGCAATGTTTCTCAACATTTTTAAGATTGGTTGTTAGATTATGGCGCTTCTCATCACATGAGTCTTCACATAAATTGGTGCTCTTCATATCAAGCTGTGAATAGTAGTTTTGTGCTTGTGGTAATAATGCATATTGTCAAATTGTTGGGTGGGAAATGTTAGAATAAAAATGTATCATGGTATGATTAGAACATTAGTTGATATTAGACAAGTATCTGAGTTGAAAAATAATTTGATTTCTTTGGGAGTATTGGATTCAGATGGTTACAAATTCATAGGTCAAGGTGGAGTGCCAAGAGTTTCAAAGGCTGATTTGGTTGTTATGAAGGCAAAAAAGATCATAAACCTTTAGAGAGTTAAAGGAAGTACTCAGGTCAATGAGGTAGCAAGTAATCTGAGGAGGCAGGAGAAGAAGTTACTTTCATATGGTTTCAGTGGCTCGATCACATGAGTGAGAAGGGCCTTCAGGAACTGATGAATCACAAAATACTTCATAATTTGAAATCGTTGAGTTTGGATTTTTACAAACATTGTGTACATGGACAACAATGTAGACAAACATTTAAAGCCGAAATTCATAATAATAAAGGAGTTTTAGATTAGATTCATTCTAATCCCTAAGGACCATCTCCTACAATGTATTATGGAGGTGCATCTTATTTTGTAACATTTATTGATGACTACTCCAAATTTTTTTGGGTTTATATGTTCAAAAGAAAGGTTGATGTATTTAAAGCTTTTAAACAATTTAAAGTTATGGTGGAAAAGAAAACAAGAAATGCAATTAAATATTTAAGAATTGATAATGGTGGTGAATTTACTTATAATTTGAACAATATTGCAAGAATGAAGGGATTGTTAGAAAACAAATGGTTATCTATACTCCTCAACAAAATTGCATTGCCAAAAATATGAACATAACTCTTATGGAAAGAGCCACGAGCATGATCAACAATGCTAATCTGCAGAAGGAGTTGTGGGAAGAAGTAGTACCCACTACTTTTTATTTGGTAAATAAATCCTTTGAGATGCTATTAATTTAAAATTCCTATGCTCTTATTCCAAAGAATCATCATTCTAAGTTAGACTCAAAAGTAAAAAGTTATGTTTTTTTGGGTATAATGATGCTATGAAATCATACATGTTGTAGGATCCATATTCACATAATGTCATCATCAGTAGAGATGTAACATTTGACGGATATTCTCTTCTAAAAGAAGATGTTGAAAAAGTTGAACAACAATAGGTATTGTAGAATCAACAAATTCAGTTGGAGACACAACCTTTTTCAAAAATTCAGAAGGAAGAAGAAGCTTTTGAAGGAAAAGGTGAAGAAGATATAAAGGAAACGGTAGAATTTAAAAAACCAGTCACTCTTAGGAGGTATACAAGGAAAACAAGGGCACCCAAGGGATATGAATATTTTTCTTGTTATCAGGAAGCAATAAATGATGTGGCTATTGAAAAACAGAAAAAGACTATGGACAAGGAAATGGATTCCTTGGCCAAGAAAAAAACTGGGATATTGTAGAAATTCCTAAAGGGAGAAGTGTTGTCAGATGTAAATGGGTCTTCAAATTGAAGAGAAATGTTGATGGAAATATAAAAATATATAAAAAGAGGCTAGTAGCAAAAGGGTACTCTCACATAGAATGTATTGAATTTCATGATTTTTTTTGTTTTTTTTGCTATTTGTGAAACTTGTTTATATTCATATGATGTTATCACTAATTGCATTACTTGACCTTGATTTAGAATGGTTAGATGTTAAAACAACTTTTCTTCATGGATATTTGGATGAGGAGATCTATTTGGAACAACTAGAAGGTTTTGTACAAGGTCACAACAGGAGATTAGTTTGCAAGCTTAGAAATGTTGGAAATACTAGGAGGGGTAAATCAATATTTCCTTCATTTTTCACACAATTGGTTATTTTATCACTTTAAAACATTTAGAGAATTAAACAATCACGAAAAAACAACACATCAATGAACAATATATAAAATTTGTCATCCAAATTTTTTTGGTTATGTATGAGTTACATACAACTTTACTAGTCAAAATGGAAGGAAGTACGAGACTCCTAAATAATTGGGCTCTTGTATCAGGGATAATCTCCCAAGTACAATAAGCCTTTGTCATTGTCCTGTATTGTCCACCACTCTTGCTTCTACCAACACTAGCACCTTCTACCACTACTATTGTTGTTGATCAAATCCTTTTCACTGTCATCACTGCCTCTGTCCATACTGGTGTTGCTTTCATATAAGTTCCTATTGTCGCCTCAATGAATGCTCCCAATGATGCTAATGTTTCTTTTTCCAATTGTTCCATCTGATGCCACTGTCCAGTCAAGTAAAAGAACCACCATGTCAAGAGTAGTGTCATCAAGTTCACTTTGTCATTATCAAGATTACTGTTATTCGATGCATTGTGATCTAGATTTAAACATGAACACAACAAATTATAGATATAACCATACATATAGAGATGTATCAGAAATAATACTTCATTTCATCACTGTGAAAGACTGAAATATGCTTACAAACAGAAATGGAAATAAACTAGCTAGGGTGATGGTAGCTTATATCTGAGAAGACATGTGGCAGCTACATGCCTTTGAACTGTGTTACAATGAAGCTAGAAGGCCCATTTATTGTTGATAAACAATGAAAAACCCTAAACATCCAAAAACCTAACACTAGAAGATGAAATGCCAAACCGTCGGCCCCGTTTGGGTAAATTGGTACATCAAATTCCCTAGGTCATAAATTTGGCATACGATCTTCGTTTGACGTGCACAATATCTCGTTAGAAAGATCTATCCAAGAAATACAACTTTGGTAAGAGAAATATCAGTCCATGGACCCATGTTGCTCCCAGTTTTCCCAAAAAAGGTCATTGAGGGCCTCAAAACGGCTCTGAAAGTTCAGGACCCGAAAAACTACTAAAAATAGTAAACTGTGCTACAATTAATGAAACTGAAAAGCTGAAAGAAGCAATGGTGGGGGTCCAAGTGGACTTAGCGGGTGGCCACCAATATCCACCTGGATCATTCCTCACCCCTTAGGAAGCAATGATCCAAATTGCGTTTATTTTCTCCATGATATGAGGAAACTTCAGCTGAACTTGGTCCCTGGTGAGCCAATTGCCCTGGTGAAGGAGTTGGCCTGCTTTGACAACTCGATACAGTTGGATATTTTGCTGGTGAGTGTGCTTGATCTGTTTGTCCATGATCCAATCAGTTGCAGCTTGTTCCATGCAATTTGGATTTAAATCTATGGGTGTGAGTTGTTCTGCAATGTCAGATGTGTCCAGTAATGGTGGAAAGTGTGGTCGAAGGCAGTCCACATTGAACACTGGGTGCATGCCAAGGAATGGGGGAATGCTGAGCTCAAATACATTGTCTCCCACAACCTTGGTAATGGTGTAAGGACCATATCAGACTGGTCTGAGTTTCCGATAGGCTCTGGTAAGGCGCTCCTTTTACAAATGCAACCAGACTTTGTCGCCCACCTAAAACTTGTGTGGCACCCGATGTTGATCATGTCGCTGCTTGTACTTGGCATTTAATTTCTCTAGAATGTCATGGACCTACTGGCAAATATGTTGGATATGCTCAATGAAGCTATTTCCCTTATCTGTTTCAGACTGGACATGAGTTGAATCTGCGTGAATAGCAACAAATGGCATGGCCACATCAATGGGACATAGTGGCTAAAATCCCAAGCCCACCTAAAAAGGGTTATGGCCAGTTGAGCTGTGGAGAGCTCGCTTGTAGCTATGCTGAACATAGGGGAGGCTCTCGTCCCATGTATGTGGATGCCTTGAGTTTTACATGCATAGAATGTGTACGATCATCATGTTGATGACCTCTGTCTGGCCATCAGTTTGGGGATGGAAAGCTATGGACTTAATGAGTTTGGTGTCCAGCATCGACCATAGATTGGGCCAAAATGTACTGAGGAACTTGTCATCCTGATCTGAGATGATAGACTATGGGATCCTAAAGTGTACCCACACTCGTTCAAAGAAGATTTTAGCAGTGGCTTCTTCTGTGATATTCTTCTTGCAGGCCGCCATAATGGCCATCTTTGAGAACCTGTTGACGGCCACAAAAACGCAGTCGTTTCCATCCTTAGTAGAAGGAAGGCTCGACATGTAATCCATGGAGATGGATTCCCAAGGTTGACTAGGGGTAGGCAGCGGGATATAGAGGCCTTGCTTCTTGATGGTCGGTTTTGCAATGACGGAGGCAGTGCATGATCTTATGTACTTCCCGATATCCCGTTGAAGATTCAGCCAAGAGAAATACTTCTGTAGTACTGCCACCATTTTGTCGACCTCAAAATGCCCAACAAATCGACTGTAGTGTGCTTCCAAAATCATCTTGGCACGCTCGCTTGAAGGAACACAAAGGTGACCCAGGTGGCATAACAGGGAATCTTAGAGGTGAAAATCTGGAACATGCTGACCTTCCAAGAGTGTCTGGTATATGTGGCCAAATTCTGGGTCGCTTTTCTAGAGAAGTGGCCAATTAGAAGTCTCGTGCCCACAAGAGTTAAGCATGGTGGTTAACTCCATGATCGGTGTTTGACTGAGGCAATCTACAACATTATTGGTGTTTCCCTTCTTATACTTGATATTCAAATGGAATTGTTGCAGATATGTGGATCACTTCTGATGGCGATTATTCTGCAATTTCCCTTGGGTCTGTATGAACTGCAGGGGTCAGTGGTCTATGTGGATGTCTGTTTCCTTCCCCAAAATGTAATGCTTCCATTGTCGGCAGGCTTGCACAATGAAATACATCTCTTTGTCATAAGTGGGATACTTCCGGACTGCGTCTGAAAGTGTCTCACTGTGATATGCCACTGGATGCCCATGTTGAGTAAGGACTGCCCCAATAGCATAGTCAGAGGCATCTCTCTCGACTTCAAATGGTTGTTGCAAGTTTGGTAATGCGAGCATTGGTGCCAAGCAGAGGTGATCTTTCAACTCTGTGAATGGATTTCGTTGAGATTAAGACCAGAAGAATTTTGCTTTCGCTCCTCCCTTGGTAACTTGACCCAAGGGCCAAGTGTTATGAGAAAATCCCAACACGAACCTGCGGTAGAAGTTGGCAAGACCTAGAAAGCTACAAAGCTCTATTAGAGTGGTCGGAGATGGCCAATCCCGAATGACTTGGACCTTGGCTAGATCCACATGCACCCCCTGTTCATCAATAATGTATCCCAGATACTGAACCTAGGTCATGCCAAAAGTTCATTTCTCCAAATTGGCACATAACATGTGTTGTCGCAGTGTTTGGAGAACCTGTCAGATGTGGTTAAGGTGCTCTTCCCAACTCTGGATGAAGATCAGGATTTCATCCAATTATACCACTACAAATGAGTTGGTGAATGGCCGCAAGATGTCATCCATTAGCCTCATGAAGGTTGCAGGAGCATTCGTTAACTGAAAGGCATAACTAACCATTCGAAAAGGCCCTCCTTGGCTTTGAAGGCAGTCTTCCACACATCGGAGGGTTTGGTTAGTACCTGGTGATATCTTGACTTCAAATCGATCTTGTTGAAATATTTATCCCCCTTCAGTTGGTCCAGGAGGTCATCAATCCGTGGGATCGGGTACTTATTACAGACAGTGATTTTGTTCAACACTCGATAGTCAATACAAAGTCTCCAAGTCCCATCCTTCTTCTGTACCAACACGATCAGGCTCCCACAGGGCGATGAACTCAGACGGATGTGACCTTTCTACAACAGTTTCTGAATCTGCCTCTTGATTTCATTGTTCTCTAGAATGGAGCGCCGATATATTGGTCCATTAGGTAGTGGCACACCTGGGGTCAAATTGATGGAGTGCTTGACCTCACAGTGCAGAGGAACCCCTACGGGGGAGGTGAAGATGTCCTCATACTCCTCCACGACCTTGTCCATTTGTAGTTGTCATGCAGAGGGGCCCTATCTAGAGGTTGTGGTCATCGTCTTCTTCTTTCCTTGAGGGTGTATCATCGTGTTATAGATCTGATATGATAGAAATGATTCTTTATTGATCAAACCCTTAAGGTAGGGCAACACCATACATTCACTCCTTAAGGAAGGAGAACACTCCATAAGCCATATGCTCATTCATACAATATTCCTTGACATCTCTCAATGGGGAGTCTCTAGCCTCTATATAGGCCTCATACATGCAATACCATGGGTCATTCCCATGGTTCCCTCGATACCATCTATCTAATACCATGGGTTTATTACATTATTGCTAACTACTTGTAGTCCCTTACATGATATGGGTTAACCACCTTATTTATTACTATGGCCCATCCCATTATTACATTATTCCCTTGGATACCTCCCTCTGTACCCCATATTATCCTCCCTAGGTATACTACATTCCACCCCCCCTTAACATGTTCCGTCCTCGAAACATACGAAGAACACAAATAATAATATCTACTCAAAAGAGTAGTCCACTGGTACCATGCACGTGCATCTAGCCATCCAAAAGAAAGGTGAACCCTCGATCCAGCTGGTGCCTCGCTCGCTTGAGATTGAAGTTGACCCTTGTGGCTCTTCTGTGTTGATGTCTAGTAGGTGGATTGTCACACCTCTCTATCTATCATGTAGGGTTGTTGTCCTTGTGGCTAATTTGTTTCCATCTTGTTGGTTGTTTTCTTGCAGGGTGATGTGGGTGGTGATATGCTAAAGTTTTAACCAACGATGTATTTTTCTTTAATTCATCACCTAATGGAGCCTGATTGGTAGCTGCTACATGTTGTGGTCCCTGCTGTTGTCTCTTATCTTCCCATATTACTTCAACCACTGAGTCCTCATCTGATATATCTGTACTTGTAACAGTTTCTGCTTCAGCCTCCTTGGAATCTACCTGTTTTTCTTGTACTTGGTTTGATGTTTGTGTTTGGTTGTCGACCATCAAGGGCTCATCATCTAATGTGTCAGTCCCTGGAACATCTTCTACTTCAACCTCCTTGGAATCTACCTATTTATTGATGGAAATATCCTATAATGTAATTTTCTTCTTTTTATACTAGAGCTTCAGGAATTTCTTCCGCACATTAATATTGATAGTACCCACCGATTCCATCCAAGGGTATCCCAAAAAAACATCCACATTTGCCATATTGGAAGCATAAAAATCAGAATGCAATACATACTTGTCCATAGAAATCTTCAAATATTTATAAACTTGCACCTCCTAATTATTAACCTGTGTGTGCTCCATTTGTTTTTGTGGAACTTGCAATTTTTTTTCGAAATTAACATTTATAAGATTTTGCTTGCAACTAGGATTTATAGACACAATGATCTTCTCCTTCTGAATATATCCATGAACTTATAATAAGAAGATACCAGTAGAAAATAATCCCACATGTTTCTCATTATCTTGTTTTCTAGAATGAGACCATCTGTCTAAAAGGAATTTTTCAAATTCTTCATCGGGCAGGTTGGAACACTTCTTTTTGTTTAGTAATTCCCACCATGTGGCCGCCTCATCTGAAATATTAGCCACTACCCAAAATCTCCAATGTTTTTCCCATAATGACCTTTTTGCTTTTATGTATTCTTCAATAGTAGGACCATTATCTTTTCCTGTAAAATGTAGAACTGCCATGAAGAGGGTTTTGAAAAAAAATGCACTTATTTGGCGAAAAGTTGAAATGGCCACAATTTAGTCAACATTGCTCAGAATCCCTATTATAGCACGTTTTTTGAAATGGAACAACCATTCTGATTCTTCCCATGTGATAGAAGTCTCGATCTAGGCACTGGAATTTCTGATTCGCACTGCAATTGTCCTGCCGTCACAAAATTTCAGGAAAAAAGAGCTGATTTTAATTCGCGATATCTCCCTCATCCGGACTTTGATTCGATTGATTTTTTTTTTGAAATTTGGTATTTTTTTGCAAAGAACCTAGATCTGCAATTATATTCTGCAAATGTTGCCCCAAAACGTACAAATCTGATCTGCAAACGGGTCGCCCCGAAAAATGTCTGCAACACAGCTGACTTTAAATCAGCGAGATCTCCTTCATCCGAACTCTGATTCAACTGATTTTTTTTTTCAAATTGGGTATATTTTCACCAAAAACTCAAATCTAAAATTATATTCTACATATTTTGCACCAGAACATACAGATCTGATCTGCAAACTCGTCGCCCCAAAAAATGTTTGCAACACAACTGATCTTTAAATCAGTGATATATCCCTTATCTGGACTCCGATTCGGCTAATTTTTTTATCAAATTGGGTATTGTTTCGCAAAAAACTCAGATCTTCAATTAGATTCTACATATTTTGCACTAGAATGTACAGATTTGATATGCAAAGTCGCTGCCCCAAAAAGTTCCTGCAATTTTTTTTTTAAAATTCCACTTTGCCCAAGAAAGTGCTCTGATACCACTTGTTATAGACCTGATATGATAGAAATGATTCTTTATTGATCAAACCCTTAAGGTAGAGCAATGCCATACATTCACTCCTTAAGGAAGGAGAATACTCCACAAGGCATATTCCCATTCATACAATATTCCTTGACATCTCTCAATGAGGAGTCTCTAGCCTCTATATAGGCCTCATACATATAATACCATGGGTCATTACCATGGTTCCCTCAATACCATATATCTAATACCATGGGATTATTACATTATTGCTAACTACTTGTGGTCCCTTACATGATACGGGTTAACCACCTTATTTATTACTATGGCCCATCCCATTATTACATTATTCCTTTGGGTACCTCCCTTTGTACCCCATATTATCCCCCCTAGGTATACTACATTAACTATTACATTATTCCCTTGGGTATCTCCCTTTGTACCCGATATTATCCCCCCTAGGTATAATACATTAATTATTACATTATTCCCTTGGGTACCTCCCTCTGTACCCCATATTATCCCCCCTAAGTATACTACACATCAGGAAAACAAATTTCCTAGTTTTGGAAATGAGCTTACTGCATTGTTTTGTAGTAACCAAAGAGATGGTGGTAGGCGGTGCTACCTCCGGTATCCTATACAACTTATTTCCCAAAGTAACAATAACAACATGAGGCCTTAATTCATACATAGCATGTCACTTCCACAAGTATGGCTGTCCTAATAATACATCACAAACATCAAGGGGAGTAATGTCACACAATACCTCATCCGTGAAGGGCTTGATGTTGTATGGAAGGTGACACTGCTGGCTCACGCAAAGATCCCGTCCTTGGTGAAGCCACCCGATGGTGTACGGTTGTGGATGTGCTGTGGTCGGTAAGCCAAGCTGCTTCACGACCTTTGTCGAAATGAGGTTCTTTTGGCTCCGGTTGTTGACAATGAACTGTAGCGGGGAGCCCTTTACCCACATCTGAGAGTGGAAGAGACACTCCTCCTCCTCTAGATCTTCGGGTTCCTCCTTCTGGATCTTTGTGGTGAAAATTGTGGCATTGGGTTCTGCATCGATAATCTGCTTCCCTTTGTCATTCCCCTTGTCGAGTTTTGACTCAGAGTCGGAACATGCATCTGATTCTAAAACCTTTAGCTCGGCCACCAGTGACTGATTGGCCCGACACTCACTTGTGTTGTGAATCGAGCTCTTATGGAAATCAACCACTTTCTCGTGTCCTTTTTCGACATCACGACGTTTTTCTTTGCTTGCAGCTTTGGCAGGTTGTCTTGGGGTGCCCCACCTTGGCTTTGTCCTTTGTTCTATAGTTTGGGGGCACCTTTCCCTTGCTTCGGATTCGCAGATCCAAAGTCTCTCTTCTTCGGTTTAAACTTTTGCTTGATCTCGAGGGCATATCGGTATGCTTTACCGAGCAAGGAGATGTTCAGGAACTCTATTTCTTCCTAGATGTACCTGTGCAGGAAGCTGTAGTATTTGAGTACCAAATGTTGCTCCGAATCCTTGATACCCAACTTTTTGCGAAGGGTATTGAAAATATTAGTAAACTCTGGCACGTCCTAGTCCCTTCCTTGCCACAGCGTGGTCCACTTTATGTATTGATCCTCATAGCTTCCGATAGGGTAGTACTTCTCCTTGATTGCAGTTCAGAATGAATTCCAAGTCGGTGTGGCTGAAAAACGTTAGGCCGTACTTTCATCATTCTGCTCGCAATAGGTTTCCCACCAGTCCTTGACATTGGGGGCGGCTTTGAGAAGAGCGAAAGTAATATTTTCGCCGCTGGAAAAATCATGAACAGAAAAATACCCTTCTAGCAGATTTAACCATTTATCTACGATGTCTGCATCTATCTGAACCTCAAATATGGGAATGTCAAAGTTAAATTGTACCTTAAAGGGTGTGGCACTTCCAGAGTAGCTGCTGGAAGTAGATGTGTCACCCCTAGGTAGCCGCTGAAGAATTTGGGCAAAGTTGTCCATCATCGCATTCCTTTGTCGCTCAAGGGCCTCTTCGAGCAATATTTTGATAGGATCTCCTACCCCCTCATCTTTCTTTTCATCCGTCATGGAAGGCCATCAGGATTTGCGATGTTGGTCTTGCAAAGGTTCGACCAGTTCAAGCCCTAACTCCTTATATCCTGACCTTGTTGGGGACATGCAAAGAAAAACAGAGAAAGAGAAGACTGCTCTAATACCATTGATCTAGATTTAAACATGAACACAACAAATTACATATATAACCATACATACAGAGATGCATCATAAATAATACTTCATTTCATTACTATAAAATATTGAAATATGCTTACAAACATAAATGGAATAAACTAGCTAGGGCGATGGTAGCTTATCTCTGAGAAGAGATGTGGCAGGTACATGCCTCTGAACTGTGTTACAATTAGGCTCGAAGGCCTATTTATTGTTGAGAAACAATGGAAAACCCTAAACATCCAAAAACCTAACCCTAGAAGATGAAACGCCAAATTGTGGGCTTCGTTTGGGTAAACTGGTACATCAACTTCTAGGGGTTGTAACTTTGGCATACGATCTCCATTTGACACACACAATATCTCTTTAGAAATATCTATCCGAGAACTACAACTTTAGAAAGACAAATATTAGTCCATGGATCCATGTTGCTCTCACTTTTCCCAAAAAACGTTATTTAGGGCCTCAAAATAGCTCCAGAAGTTCAGGATCCGAAAAACTGCTAAAAATAGTAAACTGTGCTACAATTAAGGAAACTAAAAAGCTTAAAGAGACAATGTAGGGGTCCAAGTGAACTTGGCGGGTGGCCACCAATATCCACTTGGATCACATTGTCACATGAGTCACATATCATCAATTCAAAGTCACTTCCATGTCTAGGATATTGTTGTACTAATGTTGACATCAATATCACGAAGGGACTATCATACACAAGAGCATAATTAATTCTTCCATTGCGAACAAAAAAGACTTCGACAAAACCTAGATCACACCAATCTGCTTCAAGCCAGCTTCTGTAGAACAATAATCAATGAACAAAACAATAATATAGTTCTTCTTTAAAATATATGAGTGAATGGACTCATTAGCTATTAGGTCCTTTTCAAATTATGAGCCTCATCAAAATCACTGCTAAGTCTGCAACTATCCTCAGGATTACTCTTACTGAATGGAACTTTTTATATAAAGCACAACAACTTTGCTTAACAGTCAATTATATTACCAACACTTACCTTTTTCATGTGTCCTAAAGATGTCTTATCAAGGTTGTTGTTGTGTCTGCCTGTGCATTAAGGTTATTTTCATATGATCTCACTGTTATGTTAGTGTTTCAAGGTTGTTGCTATCATGTTGTATAACAAGATCAAGATCACTATTGTAGATCCGTATGAGATGACAATCCTGCAAGTGAATTCATATATCAATTCCATGCATAATTCAAAATTTTCATCAGGATTCAAGGCCATAATTAGTCCCTCCAATAAGGAAATCGTTCCAGGAAAATTTACATTCAGAATTAGATCTCAATAATTCCAATAATCTACTTCTTGTATCAAAAAAAATATGATCATCCATGTTGCTTCAATATTCCTTAGGCTGAAAGGAGACACTACAAGTTTTTTCCCATAGATAATCCCACTACCAAGACTGGAGCATATTCACAACAAACCTTTAACAAGACTGGATCTAACGCTCAAATAGGGAAAATGCCATCATATTGTGTGTTGTTTGATTTTCTTAAGAGCTTTTACTTAACCATCACTTCAATTAGATATATATACCATAAAGTCAAGTTCAACGCTCTCACTCTAATGAATGTGGGATTGAAGAACAATGGTTGGTTTAATCTCACTGTAGGAAACTAGAATAGGTTAATTGAGAAATCTGCTACATGTTATAAATAGTGAATCTCAATGGAGAACCCTTGAAACCCTTAATAAAAATGCTTCGTATTCAACCAGATTACAATATTTGAGAACTTCTTCATTAATCACTTGCTCAGAACCAGGGTTCAGAGACCATAACAGACTCCAACATTAGTCATGGATGAATTCTACAGTTAACAGCATTCAAAGATATCAACGTAATCAAGAAAGGGCATGAGTATCTACTTATGATGCATGAAAGTGGATGCAAGTCATTACAAATGGCATAAAAAAATATTGGACCACATAGAATAAAGGTTATACACATGAAAAACCACATAAGATATACGATGCTTTTGCATTGACCTACAAGGAAACAAATGGAGCCCGCGAATCTCCAACCAAAAGAAAAACAAATTTTCCAAATAACCCTCGCAAATAAAATATTTTTGTCACTTCCTCCAGGTTGCGGAGACTTCGCTTTTCTTACGCATGAGCATTACTCAATTTGTGTTGCATCTCCCTATTGAAATAAAAGTGAGATAATTTATATTGTTTTTGGAATGTATTAAAATGGGAAGTTGACTCCTAGTTTTAGGAGGGAATATTTGAAAATTGAAATAAATTTTCCAAACAAATTTTTGTTTGGACCAATAATTAACTTAATTTTGATTCAACTTAGGGCCACAATTTTACTTATTAAAAAATATTTGCCATGTCACAAAATTATTCTATGCCACGTCAATTACTCAGCCAGATTGTTACACTATTGAGACTGCCACATCATCACTCAATGAGATCAAATTAAATCTACCACATCAACAACTCATTGGTTTTTGAGCCATAAATTGGGTCTTCAACTTTGACTTGGTGTATATCACGAATCGCAAGGGCCCACAATATGATCTACAAAACACCATAATTGGCTTGATGAGGAGAATCTAATGGCATGGGTATCCAAGGAAAAATCGTTGATTTGCATTATCAAAATATCCAACAAGTACAAGGTATATCCTTTGTCTATGAAATCCAAACAATATGGCTATAGTTAGCTAGGGTTTTGTCATAACATCATATCATTCATGACAATCAACATACCAAGGAAATCAATGATGGTACCTTCTCAACATCCTGCATTTTCACCTGCTTTGACATCAATGACAACATACTCAACAATCTCCCTCTATGTCATTGATGTCAACATACCTATCATGAAAATGCATCTCTCTTTCTCCCTTGATTCTTCCAAGATTCTCTCCCCCTTTGTCATCAATGGAAAAGGGTGGCTGACACATCCTTAATAATATCTCCATGTGATATGGCTCTCTTGACAACATGCTTACATGTTGCATCATATCTACAAGCTCCCCCTAACAATATGATCTCCTACAAACTAACCTTATCTAGCTACATCAATCAATTGTGTAAGAATTCATTGTGAAGCATGTTTTCTCTGCCAAACCCTGGTTATTTTGTCTTCTTGCTTGGTGAATTTCATTCCTTCTTATTTTTGCGGGGTCCATGTCAAGTCGCTTCTGTAATATCATGCAAAATGACCAAAATTATGACATAGGTAACATTCTACATTGGGTTTGAGTAATTTGGAAAATGTGTTGTAACTTCTATTGTCAAAGGCATATGGGATTTTTCTTGTTTTCCAAAAGATTCATTTATAGGGCTTTGATAAAACCCTCTATCAATACTCTTTTTATATCCCTTGTAATCTCAGGCTTTATGTCCATAGTTAGTGTTAGGATTCCAAGAAACTCTCCTAGGTTGTAGCTCGGAGATGCCTGGTAACATATAAACTCAACTATTTTTGCAAGGTTTAATGGAAGGAATGATGGTTTGGTTCAAGCTAGATAACCACTTCTACTCTGTTTCACTCCAGACATGCATGAATACCCTCAGACTACAAGGATTTAGACCACCAATGCTCACAATTTAGATATTAGGTGAATATGGAGAATACTAACTACACCAGCAAATACACAAGACCATGTGATGGTCGACTGCAACTAGTACAGAACCTGCAAATCTAATCTATTAATGCAAAGACAGGATGACAACTCTCCTGCATTAGATAGAAAGAAACCTGAGCAACCTATTTAGTGATGCATTCAAGATTCTAACACAGAGATAAGATGACAGTTATCTAGTGCTAAACATCAAGAGATCAAGAACACAACATATCAAGTACAAGCTTAGAACAGAGGAAAATGGACAATGATCAGTTAACAACAAAAGAAGATTGTATTTGCTGAAAATGAAGATGAGACGCTGCAAGTGACAAAATGTCTACAATCTCCAGAAGTTGAACCTTACATCAAATGCCAACCTTGATTACATCTTGCTCCTGGATATTTATAAGTTTTTGTTACAATGGAACTTGGCCGTTTAGGTATGGAGGGGTCATAATTGACCACCAATTGCATTTAACTGCCTGATGGAGTCTTTAAATGAGGTTGCTTGCTTTACTGTGTAAATCTGATCCGCCCAATTGTTGTGCTGTCCTTTAGGTGGTTGGATTGCTTGTACCAGTGGAGTCCATGACTAATAAATTCAATTACAGAGTCATGCTATGTCCTTTTCTCCTTTGGCTATGCTTTATGTTAAATATGGTCATTGGGGGTCTGACTGTTGTCAGTCGAGCACAATGGCTTATCTCCCTCTTTGAGCAACAGAATAGTCACAGGACATGGGATGCATGGGTAATTGGATAGTTGGGATGAGAGGGAGAGATGACCGTTAGATCGGGGAAATGGATGGCGGAGGTTATCAGCTGAGATGAGAGCGGGGTGTGTTAGGGCCGTTGGATCTTCAGTGGACAGATCGGACGAACCTCGGGAAACGGAGTTGCACAGGCGAGGGCGGTTTGGTCAGGTGGTAATGGTTTTCATCGCACCGCTTTTGGGCGTTAAGTGGTAAATGCCCGGGGCCGAGCGATTCCACTCAATGATCGACACGTAGCAGTGGATGAGAGAGAAAAACCGCTCTCATCGCACGCTATCACTTGATCAAGTTGCCTACGTGATGTATGCGAAGACCATCAGATCTGGCGGGGATGATCTGACAGTAGAAATTGGTCGAGCGGGTCACCTTTATCAGGTGTGATGTGGGTCGTTAGATTGTCGGGGAATGATCAACGACAGGAAAGCAATGAGGGGTTTATGAGCGCGTGAGGGCGTATGGGTAGGGTTTTATGGTTGGTTTGGCTTTACGCTTAGAGCTGGGGCCAAAAGGGATTTTATCAGATTTTAGAAGGTTTATTTAGGGAATGGGAAAGGTTTAGAGGTGAGGGGGGTGAAGGAAGAAAAGGAAAAGTGGCCAATGTGAGCCCCCTTTGGACACAACCAAATAGACCATGCTTCTTTCTGACCTTAGAAAATCAGCGCTGCATAGCAAAGCTAACATTGGCTCCTTCTGGGGATGAAAGCCTCCCTGTGAAGTTTCAAGAACTGTAGACCACTGCCTTTGATACAAAAACAAGATCAAAAATATTTCCTAGTGTTCCATTGGGAATGGAGTCTAATTAAGCCTACACTAAAACTTGTAAAAAGAACATATTTACAATGTTGAGGCCTAAAGGCCTTAATTAACATAAACTTTCAAAAACCGCCCATTGACTAGGCCATTAAAAGCTGTTTCTCCTTCCATGCTTTGCAACATGAAAGTGTTGTTCCCTTGGACCTGAGCAATGTCAAAAGGTCCAATCCACAGAGCATCGAACTTTCCATGATTACCTTTCTTTTCCTTCAAAACATCCCATTTAAGAACCAAGTCTCCAATTTGAAAATTGTCCATCTTTACCTTTCTGTCAAAGGCTTCCTTGATTCTCTTTTGATGTGCTAGAGATTTTTCAATCAATTGATCTCCGATTTGATGCACTTTAGCCAAGTCACTAATCCTCTTTTCCATGTCATTTTCCTCATTCTCCTCTTCCTATAAGAACTTGGCCACAGGAAGGGTCAAATGGATTGGGAATACAACTTCAGTGCCATATACTAGCTTGAATGGAGAATTCCCTGTCGATTTCTTGGTGGTCACCTTGTCAGCCCACAATGTAAACTTCAGTGGGTATCCCAATTCCTTTTGTTGTCTTCCAGCAGCTTTTTGATTATCCTTATCAGGCTCTTATTGGATGATTCTGCTAGACCATTACCTTGAGGGTAATATGAGGTGGAATGCACTAGCTTAATGCCCATTGAGTCACACATGTCCACCAACTCTTTTTCCCTAAAGGTTGCTGCATTCTCTGTAACCAATTTGTGTGGACAACCAAACCTGGTGAAAACGTTTTTTGTCAAAAACTTCATGAAAACATGGTGATAAACTTTCCTAGTAGGGATGGCCTCAATCCATTTAGTGAAGTAGTCAGTGGCTACTAAGATCCATCTGTGCTGGCCACTAGAATGTGGGTTAATTTCCCCTATGAAATCCAAGCTTCACTACTGGAAAGGGCCACTGGCATGTATTGGCTTCAAGGGTAAGGACTTCAACTGCTGTTTTCCTTCAAACCTCTGGCATTTGTCACAGGATCTTACAAATGAAAAGACATCAGAAAACAGAGTGGGCCAATAATACTTAGCTTTGAGGATCTTGTGGGCTGTGGTTTTCCAATAGTGATGTCCACAGATGTTGGAATGAAACTAATGCATGACCTCCATAGATTGCTCTTTGTCCAAACATCTTAAAAGGATTCCAGATGGATCCCTCCAATAAAGAATTTTTTCATGAATATAGAACCTGGTTGTTCTGAGCTTAATAGTCCTAGCTTGGCTTAAACTAAGGCCTAGAGGAACTTCTAGCTTCAACAAAAAATGAGCTATTCTAGAATACCATTCACAAGAAGCTAGATTCATAGCCAACAATCGGTCATGTCCTACTGTTGCTTCTTTCATCTGTCCATCCTCTGAATTTGTATCCATG
Organism: Pinus taeda; assembly: GCA_000404065.3. NCBI lineage: Eukaryota > Viridiplantae > Streptophyta > Pinopsida > Pinales > Pinaceae > Pinus > Pinus taeda. Next base: position 11,241 of record APFE031731038.1, on the reverse strand, counting down.
CAGTTTATCTCAAACATTTTGAAATTTTCTTTAGCCATCAGCTGAGCAAGGCCCTGGCCCTTGACAAGCTTGTTGGGCTTCAATTCTATGTTGAATTCAATAAGCTTTGCAATCCATTTAGCCCTTATTCCATCAACATCTGGTTGCGTTAGGACATCCTTTACTGGAGCAAAGGGAACATGTGCAATTACCTTGGAGTGCAGAATGTAGATTCGGAAAGCTTTTAAAGATTTGATAAGAGCACAAGCCTGTTTTTCGATAATATCATACCTTAGTTCAACATCCCTTAAGGTTTTACTGAAAAAAGCCATTGGATGCTCTGAATCCCCATCATCTTTCTGCAATAAGACTACTGCAAGGGTGTCATCGGAAGCAAAGGAGAAGATATGGAACTCCTTGCAATAGTCTGGGCTGATCAAAGTGGGGGCTTCCATAATAGCTCTCTTGATGGCTTCAAAAGATCTTCTTGCTGCATCAATCCACTTGATCTCTAATCCCTTTTACAGCATAGACATGATGTGTTTTACCAATTCTGCAAAATTAGGAGTAAACCTCCTTATAAAATTTATTTTTCCCAGAAAGGATTGGATGTCCTTTTTTGATCTTGGGACGGACAAGGTCTGTATCGCTTTCACTCTCTCTGGGTCAATCTTGACACCCGCAGTAGAAACAATGTGTCCTAGAAGCTTGCATTCTTCTAAAGAAAATTGTGACTTCTTAGGATTCACTGATATCCCAAACCTTCTACACTTCAGAAACACTTTCTTCAAATGTTGTATATGATCTTGATGGCTCTTGGAGTGTACTATTATATCATCCAGGTAGACAAGGACAAACTTATCCATTTCTCCTACAAACGCTATATCCGTGGATCTCTGAAAGGTAGCCCCATCATTCATTTGCCCAAAGGGCATCTTAGAGTACATAAGAGTGCCCCAAGGAGTGGTGAAAGCAGTCTTTTCTTGGTCATTTGGATGTACAACAACTTGGTTATACCTTGAAAATCCATCCAGGAAAGACATAACTTTGGCTCTTGAGACTTTTTGTAGCAAATGTTCCATCTTTAGCAGGGGATAGTTGTCCTTTATGGAACATTTGTTCAGGTTCCTGAAATCAACACACAACTTGATTTCTCCACTTTTCTTCCTCACCACTACCAAGTTGGCTACCCACTTTTAATACCCGAGAGGAACTATGATTTTGGCAGCCAACAACTTCTTGATTTCCTTTTCAATCAGAGGGAGGAGAAAAGGATTTATGGGTCTCAGCTTCTGCTTGAAAGGAAGGGTGTCTTTTTCCAATGGGATCTTATGCTGGATGATATTTTTGTCATAAGTTTTAAGATCGTTGTATTCCTAGGCAAAGACATCAATAAATTGCTTCATTAAGGTGCAGTACTCAGAACTTTGGGCAGCACACAAGTGGGTGGATAGATTTATATACTTTGGATGATCTGAACTCCCTATGTTATGCCTATGGATTGCAGATTGATTTTCTTTTTGGGAAATCTTATGAGGCGCATCGTTATGGTCAAACAACTTCTCTAAAGGCACTAGCCCTTTAGGTATATGATTGCTAGGCAACTGAACAATGCTGTCTTGGCCAATTCTGTTCCTTAGTCGGGGTTGGGGACATTCCTCCAAGGTTTCATTCTCTTGATCAATTTGCATTTCAGAGAATTCATCAATGACTTGCAGAAACCTATTTATTTCATCATCATCCTCAAAGACTTTCCAGTGCTGGACATTATCAGGCAAGGATGGTCTATATTTTATCTGGACTTCATAAGCCAATCTAGGGGGCATGGGAGGGATGAACATGCTAGCAGACACATCAAGGGAATCAACAAGCTGATTTTTTACTCTAGGAATATATGAGATACAGAAGCTATCAAAAGATTCTTTGAGTCTCCATACCTCATCTCCGTACGCTTTCAGCCTTGGATGCCTTGCTTGGAACGTTTTGTTCACTTGTTGAATGATGAGATCAACATCTCCAAACACCTTTATGGCTCTAATTCCTATGTCTTTGGCAGCGTTTAAGCCCAATATCAGAGCCTCATACTCTACTATATTGTTGGTGACCTAAAAAGACAGTTTAAAAGACAGATGTGTGCTTTCTTGTTTTGGAGACACCGACACCTCTCTTGCTCCTGCAGTTTCCTTTGAACATGCTCCATCAAAGAACATATCCCAAGCCTATGTCCCTTCCTCTTCCATGGCCTGACATACTGGTTTCTTGAGCTACACCGAGGCCCTATGGGATTCTTCAATTTGGAGAAAACATGCTCCAAAATCAATGTCCACAGCGTAAATGGGACGAATAGTGGGATTCTTCTCATCACTAATGATACAGGCCAGCTGGGCTTCCTTGTAAAGTCTTTTGCTTTCTCCTCCAAAAACTGGGACAGTAGCATAAGACAAGTCATTTTGCAATGTCCCACCCAACCTCTTAATCCACCCCCTGGAAAGTAGCATACCAAACTTAGTGGGGACATATGCTAGCACAATATTCATCATCATGCTCTTCATGGGCAGCTGAGTCAGGGTCATGGCTAAGTCTTTGACTAACCGCAAACATTTCACCTTCCTCGAATCAAAGGAGAAGAAGTCATGATAAGGTCTGGTAATATCAAGGCCTAACTCTTCCATGACAGATTTTGGCATCAGATTATGGCTAGCCCCTGTACTGAAAGGGGAAGGGGACTTGTTAGGGCCTCTTACCTCTTGAGCCAGTGTTTTGAGGATGATGGGATCAGCTGTCGGTCGCTTCTGCTTGCTAATCTGCTGCTCTGTGGGGACAACAGCTCTTTGGGAAGGATTCTCTTTGATATTACTCATTCTTGACCTCAAGTTATATCTTTGCTGGTCTTTAGTCTATAGAACATCTTCTCTGTCCCACTCTTGACTGGTCTGGTCCCTGAGTAATGACTTCTCGTAGGCAGCTAATGTCAAAAAGGCAGCACTACCCTTGTCTTCCATGCAGTGAATCTCATCTTCTTCATCAAATTGCTCCTCCTCCATGAATGCATTCTGGAAAGGAGTTGTAACCCTTTGTTCTTCACTGGCCTATTTTCCCCTCTGAATGATTTGCAATTGTTCATTTTCTCTTCTGTGTGGATTTGGATTTCTAGGAGCAAATCTATTAGGAACCTTGCTTTCCCAGAACTCTGCTCAACCTTCAGTTTGGATATTTCAGCAGTCAATGACTCTATCATTTTAGTGATTTTGTCTATTTTGGGTTCTGAAGATGAAGAAGAAGAGGAAGACTCACCTCTTTGCCTTCTTCTATCAGCATGTCCTTTGAGTTTCTCTGCAGCCATGATATTGGATTCCACCTCCAAGGCTGCATCTTACATTTCAACTAGAGAAGCACATCTTCTCTCTCTTAACAGCAAGCATAAATCATAATCAAAGGAATTGGCGTAGGTGAGTTTGGCAGAGGTGGGGGTAGGCTTGACTTCAGCTGGTATCTTGCTATACATACAACTGAATCTTTTATTAAAATCAGACAATGACTCCCCATTTTCCCTTTTTAGGTTGCCAAACTTAGTATGGTAGTATAGCAGGTCTTTCTTATCTCCCCAATGCTTTAAAAACACATCATCTAATGCTTCAATGTCTGCTACAAACCTAGGGATTAGCTCTCTGAACCACTTTCTAGCCTCTCCATCAAGGCTTTGGACAAATACTCTCATCCACACATCATCTTCACTGATATCTAGGTTATCAGCATAGCTATAAAAAGACTCAAGGTGTTCTTCAGCTGTTACTCCCTCTGTACCAGTGAACTTAGGCATGTATTTTTTATATTCTCCTACAGGCATGGCATTCAAAGGGGTAGGTAGTACCAAGGGTCCATACCTAGCAGCTATGATTCTCTCCATTTTGGTGGGTGCTTGGGGACTTGCAATGACTGGGGTAGATGGAAGGGTACTGGCAGTTTGGATGATAGAAAGCTGAGAAATGAATGATAGGGCTGAAGGAAACTGATGGACTATAGGGGAGCTTTTCTTTAGGCTAATATCGGAAGGGGGAATTATTAAACAAGGAGCTTTATAAATCTCTGGGAGTATTTCTTCACTGATAGTGCTAGGCTCTATATTTTCAACATGTGCATGCTCAGTTACAAGCCTTTCTTGCAAAGATACATAAGATTGTTTAGGCTTACCTGATCCTGATGCTCCCTTTTGTGACATCTTTCTCTGCTTGACAATCTTCTCAGGGTTAGGTACTGGGTCAGCTGGTGATTTCTAAGGATTTCTTCGAGTATGCCTCACAAACTGGGCCAAAACTGTGATGTGGAGTTCCCAAGAGGTTCAGCCTCCAGTAGATTCACCAGATAGATGATTACAACCAAAAATGTGTCCAGACTTTGTCTATCATCAAAGTTGGATCTGTGTCATTCTCCCAGGGAAGCTGAGCTTCAATCTCCTCTCCCCCGCAACGGTGCCAATTTATGTTAGGATTCCAAGAAACTCTCCTAAGTTGTAGCTCAGAGATGCCTAGTAACATATAAACTCAACTGTTGTTGCAAGGTTTAATCGAAGGAATGATGGTTTGGTTGAAGCTAGATAACCACTTCTACTTTGTTTCACTCTAGACATGCATGAACACCCTCAGACTACAAGGCTTTAGACCACTAATGCTCACAATTTAGATATTAGGTGAATATGGAGAATACTAACTACACCAACAGATACACAAGACCATGTGATGGCCAGCTACAACTAGTACATAACGTGCAAATCTAATATATTAATGCAAAGACAGGATGACAACTCTCCTGCATTAGATAGAAAGAAACTTGAGCAACCTATTCAGTGATGCATTCAAGATTCTAACACAAAGATAAGATGACAGTTATCTAGTGCTAAACATCAAGAGATCAAGAACACAACATATTAGGTACAAGCTTAGAACAGAGGAAAATGTACAGTGAGCAGTTAACAACAAAAGAAGCTTGTATTTACTAAAAATGAAGATGAGACGCTGCAAGTGACAAAATGTCTACAGTCTCCAAAAGTTGAACCTTACATCAAATTCCAACCTTGATTACATCTTGCTCCTGGATATTTATAAGTTTTGGTTACAATGGCACTTGGCCGTTTAGGTATGGAGGGGTCATAATTGACCACCAACTACATTTAACTGCCTGATGGAGTCTCTGAACGAGGTTGCTTGCTTTACTGTGTAAATCTGATCCGCACAACTGCTGTGCTGTCCTTTAAGCGATTGGAGTGCTCGTACCAGTGGAGTCCATGACTGATAAATTCAGTTACAGAGTCGTGCTATGTCCTTTTCTCCTTTGGCCATGCTTTATGTTAAATATGTTCGTTGGGGGTCCGACTATTGTCAGTTGAGCACAACGGGTTATCTCCTTCTCCGGGCAACAGAATAGTCACAGGACGTGGGATGCATGGGTAAGTGGATAGTTGGTATGAGAGGGAGAGATGACCGTCAAATCGAGGAAATGGACGGCGAAAATGGCCGGGCGGAGGCTATCAGACGAGATGGTAGCGGGGTGTGTTAAGGCCGTTGGATCTTCAGTGGACAGATCAGACGGTCCTTGGGAAACAAAGTTGCATGGGCGTTTAACGGGCAAGGGTGGTTTGGTCAGGCGGTAACGGTTTTCATCGCACCGCTTTCGGGCGTTAAGTGGTAAATGCTCGGGGCCGAGCGATTCCACTCAATGATCGACACGTAGCAGCGGATGAGAGAAAAAAACCACTCTTATCTTGCTTTATTGCTCGATCAAGTTTCCTGTGCAATGTATGCGAAGACCGTCACATCTGGCGGGGATGATTTGACGGTGGAAATTGGTCGAGCGGGTCACCTTTATCGGGTGCGATGTGGGCCATTAGATTTTCAAGGAATGATCAACGGTGTGAAAGCGATGAGGGGTTTATGAGCTCATGAGGGCGTATGGGTAAGGTTTTATGGTTGGTTTGGATTTGCGCTTAGAGTTGGGGCCAAAAGGGATTTTGTCGGATTTTAGAAGGTTTATTTAGGGAATGGGAAAGGTTTAGAGGTGAGCGGGGTGAAGGAAGAAAGGGAAAAGTGGCCAATGTGAGCCCCCTTTGGACACATCCAAATAGACCATGCTTCTTTCTGACCTTAGAAAATTAGTGCTGCATAACAGAGCTAACAGTTAGAACATGCATAACAATAACCATAAGATGTGTTTGAATACCAGGGAGTATAAGGTGAAGATTTGATGAAGGTGTCTCACCCTTGGAGAGTATCTAAGGCTTTGTTGTTCTTCGTTTCTGAATTCTCTTTAATTATTTGGAATTTTGAATACATCATCTTGATTTCTTGAGGTATTAGTCTTCCATCTTTCAGTGTTGGTTCATTTGTGCAGGAATTGTACTTTGGACTTCTCTCCATTTTTGGCATGAGGCTTTCTTTCATGAGTCTTCTCTTCATCATGATGCTTCATTTCTTCCTTGACATGTGGCTTCTATTCATGAGGTTTCTCTTATTTAACATGTGGTTTTTCTCATCATTGGGATGATGCTTTTCTTCTTGTGGCTTCTCTTCATTTTTGGAGCAAGAGGACTCACCAACATATATAATCCCTATCTTGATAAGTGGCGTTCTCTGGAAATTGAGAATGTCATCCAAGACCTGGTAACTTTTCAATTTTTTATTCATCTTGTCCACTTCATCCCTTGTGACAATTTCTTGCTCATGATTCGTGTAGTCTTCCTCCTTGTGCTTCATTTGATTTCTTAAGACATCCTCAGTCCTTTTGGCTTCAAGTTTCCTCTTCAAGGCAGTGATTTGCTTACAAAGTTTTTTAAGCTACTTGTTCCATTTATTTGGCTTCTCCTTTTCATTTAACTAGTTTCTTAGGGTGCTTTCTCTCTTGTTTCCTTCTTCCAACATGTTTTTGAGTTGAACCATTTCCTCTTTGTGTCATCCAGTTCATGATCCTTTTTTTATGTTTGTAGAATTTTAATTTGAGCTTCAAGCTAGATGATATCATCTATGGCATATATCCAATTATCATGGTACTTCTTCTTCTCAGCCTTCAGGTCTTCATGTTCCATATAATGAATATTATACATACTTGTGGTCATATCCCTATCATGTGTCACTGCTCGAAGCTTGTCTTTGAGGGAATTAACATCTTCTTTCAAATTGACATCCATCTTATCTTCAATTGAAATCTCCACCACTCAACTTTGAATGCTACAAATCTGTCTTCAAGTGTTTAAGATTCAAATAAAGACCTGCTCTAATACCAATTATTGGAAATACTAAGAGGGAGTGAATCAATATCTCCTTCTCTTTTCACAAAATTGGTTAGTTTATCACTTTAAAACATTCAAAGAATTACACAACCATGAAACAACAACACATCAATGAACAATACACATAATTTGTCATCCAACAAGTTTTGGTTATGCATGGATTATATAAAACTTTACCAGTCAAACTGGAAGGAAGTACGAGACTCCCCAAGGGCTTGAGATCCTGTACCAGGCATAATGGCCCTAGTACAATCAACCTTTTCTGTTGTCCGCTGCTATCCACCACTATTTCTACTACCAACATTTCCACCATATACCACTTTTGTTATTGTTGCTCAAGTCCTCTTCACTGTGATCATTCCTCTATCCATGATGTTGTTTCTACCACATCGTTTCCTACTATTGCTTCACTGAATGTTTCTAGTGCTACTAATGCTTCTTTTTCCAACAGTTCCATTTGTTGCTATTGTTCACTGAAGTCAAACACTACCATGTCAAGGGTACTCTCATCAAGTTTAGTTTTTCATAAAGAGAATTCCATTACTATCACTATCAATATGGTTTCCAACATTGTCACATCAATCACACATCATCAAGTCAAAGTCACTTCCATGTCCAAGATATTATTGTGCTAATGTTGACATCAGTATCATGAAGGCAATGCCATACACAAGATCATAATGCATTCTTCCATTGAGCACAAACAAGACTTCAAATTAACCTAGATCACACCAATTTGCTTCATGCCACAAATGTGTATAAGTCACACGTATGCAATCTCTTAGTCTCTCAACAATACTGTTAATAAGATATTGGCAAGAGATACAATATCACTGCTATATACATATCTCATTATTGTTAAAACATTGTCCCACATCATTGTAACATTCATTGCACATCTTTACTGTGTACACATAAAAGACTGCACGATATGAAAACCCTAGTAAACCTTAGCTTATGCACAACAATAGTCAATGACCAAAAAAATAGTACAATTATTATTTAACAAATATGAGTGACAATACTCATCAACTATCATGTGCTCTTCTATTTATAAGTCTCATCAAAATCACTGCTAGGTCTGCAACTCTCATCGGGATTTCTCTTACTGAATGAATTTTTTTATATAAATCATAACAACTTTGTTTGACATTCAACAATATTACCAACACTTATCTCTTTCATGTGTTCTCAAGATGCATTATCAAGGTTGTTGTCAAATCTTCCTATGCATTAAGGTTATTATCATATGTTCTCAATGTTATGTTAGTGTTTCAAAGTTGTTGCCTTCATGTTGTATAACAAGATCGAGATCACTAATGTAGATTAATTAGAGATGAAAGTATGTTAATGGTGCTAGACCCGCTAATAAAGGGGATCTCCCCGGTGTGAAGTCCCAACTAGACCTCACATTGTTTGGTGTACGGGTCCCATTCCGTACGATGGCCTGGCTACCATTGTCTTGGACATTGGCCTCGAATCATGCTATTCAACACGTGAGAGTGTTATGCATGTAGCTTCACAAAGCGAGGGGAGTATGCCTGGTGAGTGCGTAATGTAACTTGTGTCTGTTCTTTTACCGTAAAGGGAGAGATTAAGAGTGAGCCTCTAGATGAGAGGTAGTAGTACCACCTAGGGAGAGACACATGCAAACCAACAAGGGTATGTCCAGCATCTAGCGAAGTAGTACACATCAGATGCAACAATAGTTAAAACCGAAGTAAAGGGGACAACACATACACCACCCAATGGAGTAATCGACACGGATGTGATGAACATTACAAGCAAAAAACAAAGATATTTTGTCGAGTATCCCATAGAGTAGTCCATAAGGATCTGACAACGGTGATAGCCAATACACAAAGGTGGTATCTATAGTATCCCGCAGAGTAGTCCACAGGGATGAGACAACGGTGATAAACAATACAACACATCTTCAACAATGTATGCACTAAAATAACCAAAGTAATTAAACTATATTAGTACAAGTTAAGAAAACATGCATTATAAACATTTAAAGGATAGTCTTACAAACGAATACAAAACATGCGTGAAAACATGTTGGCCTTGATAAGCTTCTAAATTAAGCAAAAGTTCCAAGACACATCTGTACACCATACATCACTAGCCCTAACAGTGGAACATTGGAGCCATTGCTCGCTCCTCAAAGAACAGACTACAGATTCTCAAGGCTATGTGTGAGGGGCCAAGGTGAAAATTCTTTTGTTCATACAATAAGGGGGTATATATAGCCAAGGGTGATTCTTGACCCTTGTGACTCTTGAACTTCCCTCATGATCATTCAACTTCCTATGACTTTTCAACTAACATGACTCTTCAACTTCATGTGTGCATCCATTGGAATTTCACTTTACATTACATTTGATTACAACAACTATGGCCCATTGTAGTGATGTGGCTGATACAACTCATGACACAACTCGACATGACATTGCTGACATGTACTGGTTGACTGTGGTGTCCATGTCAAGCTATTGCAATGTTGAGTGATGGATGTGCTCTCAGTGTGTTGTGTCTTCACCTCTTCATGGCTAAGTGTTGTGGGGTATTTGATGGTCTTTCTATTGCATGATGGTTCAGTGCATGTGTTCCATTCACTTGGTTCTCGATGTTCTTCATACATCCGTCTAGTTGCAAGAAAGTCTTCTAGCATGTGCTCCTTCTTCATCCCATTCGTCAATCACCATGTTCCATCAATGTACCTGTTCCTGCAATTCACTCATGATGGGACGACATCAAATCCAAAAATATCCTAGTCTTGCATGATGCATTGTTTTCTATGTTCAGGACTAGGTGATCGGGAGGGAGGAAAAGACACTGAAACTATGCAGAGCACAGCTCAGGCCAGGATGAGGAATTGTAGAGCTTGGACTTCACTGTTGGGAAAAACTGTTGAGTGGTCACCGGGAGGCATAACTGTGCAATCAGGGACACCAGTGATAGATGCAAGGTGGGACATTGAGTGACATTTCTGCACAGTTTCTAGAGGGAGAGCAAGACAAGGCTACAGGGTACCTGATAGGAAGTTCTCCACAGTTTTCCAAAGAAAGGCATGACAGGGCTACTAGGACTTGCTGATCATGACTACGTAGTTTTGAGGAACAGTGTAGAGTAAGGAAGAAGGCAAACTGCTAGACATGACTAAGTAGTTTTAGGAACAATGTAGGACAAGCAAGAAAGGACTTTCCACACAAGATTATATAGTTTCTAAAGACAATGCATAGCAAGGAAGCAGAGCAGGGAAAATTTTAAGAACCCCCCTAAATTTATATATATAATAAATGGGCGAATCCCCATGATACATAGGAAAAATAGAAGGCGATTTTATCAATAATATAATATGTATATTTAATTTTTTTGGCGAATCTCTCACCAAATTATATTATCTTGTAAAATCATGGTGAATCTTTCATTGGATTATAAAATCTTGTAAGATCTTGGTGAATATTTCACTAAACTAAATAATAAAGGCTTTGTAAAGGGCTAACAAAGTTCATAATGAGTATTTCTTGTAATGGCTTGAAGCCTTGCTAATCAATCCATCAAGAACCAAAACAAGTATATTCCTTATATGGAATATAAAGATATTTCTCATGGAAAGTCAATTAGGTTTAGCACATGTAGTAGGGAGAAATCCTACATGTGACAATTTATTGGACTCATTATGAGTATTTCTTGTAATGACTATGAGCCTTGTTTTCTAAGCAATCCCTCGAGGACTAAAATATGTATATTACTCATATGGAATATAAATATATTTCTCATGTATTGGAATATAAATATATGAGTGAGGAGTGGGAAATGAGCCACAATAAGTCCTTAGAAAATTGACATGAAGAAGATAGGTACAAAAAATAGAAAAGGTGAAAATGGAAAAATTGAGAAGAAATACAAGGGAAAAATGGTGAAACAACAAATTAATAATCCATGGGAGGAACAATGATTAGAGATAGTGAGGGAAG
>APFE031731017.1:47962-58083 GCA_000404065.3 Pinus taeda | reverse complement strand
GAGAAATACAAAGGTCGGTTGGTAGCAAAAGGTTATTCCCAGGTGTCGGGAATTGATTTTGGTGATATTTTTTCTCCTGTTGCCACGGTAACTTCTATTATATTACGTTTATCTGTTGTTGTTGCTTTTGATTTTGAGGTAGAACAGATGGATGTGAAGACATCATTTCTTCACGGGGATCTAGAAGAGGAGATCTACATGAAGCAACTTGAAGGCTTTGTAGTGAAGGGTAAGAAAGAACTGGTATGTAAGTTAAAGAAGTCTCTGTATGGGTTAAAACAATCACCAAGGATGTGGTATAAGAAATTTGATACATTTATACGGGGACATAACTTCACCAGAAGAAGAGCATATCAGTGTGTGTATTTTAAATCAATTGGTGACCTTGTTACTTATTTGGTCTTGTATGTGGATGATATGTTGCTAGTTCGAAATGAAAAAGAAATTATCGAGGATTTGAAGACCCAGTTGTCCTCCAAATTCGACATGAAAGATCTTGTTGCTGCAAACTATATTTTGGGCATGGAAATTAAAAGAGATCGTACAAAGAGGAAGTTCTGGTTAAACCAGAGGAAGCATGTCGAGACAATATTGCATAGGTTTAATATGCACAATAGCAAACCGGTGAAGGTTCATATTCCTATAGGTGTGAGGTTATCTGTTGAACAGTGTCCCAAGACACAATAAGAGGAAGAGGACATGTCCCATGTTCCATATGCAAGTGTAGCCTGTAGCGTAATGTATCCAATGGTATATACTAGACCAGACATTGCACATGCAGTGGGAGTATTGAGCAGGTTTATGTCAAAACTAGGGAAGGAGCATTGGAAAATAGTGAAACAGGTTTTCAGGTATTTGCGTGGCCCTAGTGATTATGGTTTGTTCTACCAAGGAAAACCAGGATTGGAAGGAGTGTTGGATATTCATGGCTTTGTTGATGTAGATTGGGCTAGAGATCTGGATCAAAGAAGATCTACAAGTGGGTATGTGTTTAACCTATTTGGAGGTGCAGTCAGTTGGATAAGTAAGAAACAATATGTAGTGCCACTATCAACTACAGAGGTAGAATACATCGTAGCCACTCATGCAAGCGAGGAAGCAGTTTGGTTGTAGAGATTGTGTTCATGTATGGGGTTAGTACAGGAAGCTATAAGGATAGACTGTGATAGCCAAAGTGCAACTTTCCTGGCAAAGAACACTGCATATCATTCAAAAACAAAGCACATTGATGTTCAGTATCACTTTGTGAGGGATATAATAGAAGACAAAAGGGTGTCGCTGGTAAAGGTGGACACTTTGAATAATACTACAGATGCATTGACAAAATCTGTGAGCTCTGAAAAGTTCTCTTGGTGTAGAAAAACAATGGGCATTGTAGGGCCAGATAAATGACTAAGCTCTCTTGTGGCCCCCTATGGAAGCAAAATAACAAGTGGGAGAATATTGGGTTGTGTTATATTATTTCCATGACTATCCCACGTAGTTAATCAGGGGATAGAGGGGGGGAGGTCATAGGGTGTTTGAGGCATACCCGTAACCCCACATTTCGATTTTGGAACCTATGTTAGGTTGGGCAGACCCACCTATAGTTTTTTGCATGATTTTTGCACATGTTTTTTTGGATTCAATGGTTTTTGGTCCATGGTATTGGATGATTCAGCATGTATTTATTATAAAATTGAAAGGAATATAATGAAAAATCAAGTTGGTAGTCCCAGTTTTGGGATCCAGGGGAAATCTCTATGTATATGTGTTTTATGTGTTATGCTCTTGCATTGTTTATTTTCTGTGTCTTAGAATTCATATGCAGGTAATTTTTATATGGGGTTAAAACCTACACGCCCTTCCATGGATGTGTTGCCTCTCGGAGACTCCTCTTCAGACTGATTTTCTCTTAAAAATGAAAGAACATACATCTTGCTTGAACTAATCAATTTCTTGGCTTGGTTGGCACTTACAATCAATTTTTTGACTTTCCTTTATACGTGTTGATGGTAAAAAAAATTCCATCCTTGAAAAGATGATATTGGTTTAATTTTCACTTAAATATTTCATCTCGCATGTACAAGTAGGAATTTCCAAACACCACTCCACCTACATTAAGGGGAACCACATCTAATTCTACTTCATCAATAAAATCAGCACTAATAGCAAATCTAATTTTGCATTTTTTTTTTACCTTTAACCCTCCATTCTTATTTATCCATCCTGATCAGTATAACCTTGGATAATCACAAACTTCCAATCCTATTTTTTTTACCAACTCTATTATAGTTAGCTTTTCCTATGATCCTAAGTCAAATATAGCGTCAATATTTGTCTTCTTGACCTGTATAACGATGTGGAAGAGTTTGGTCATTTCTTTCTCTTCTTATTTCTTAAGGCTACATAGATTAACCTCCTTCTAAACTAATGTACACAATCTTCTCATCCATGTCCAAGTTGCTTTCAACATGGTTGCTTTAATTGGTGGCCATGAGGTTATTCTTCTTATTGTCTTTCTTATTGTTCTTTGGGTTAAGCTTTGGATTCAACTTCCAACACTTCTCCTCTATATGGCTATCAATGTTGTAGTGGTTGTAGTGGGTGTAGTGGTTGTTGGGATATTTTCACTATTGCGCTGTAGATGTTGTTTTTTTATTTTCCCCATTTTCATTTCTTCTCCCCCTCCTTAGAAGTGTCTTGTTTCTCCTTCTACTTGGACAATGTCACTTACTTCTAAAAATGGTTGTGTAAACCTCCTAGACACTTGAGTACATTTAGGTTCTTTGGAGAGATACTTGGCATTATGGCTATCTTACTCAACTTTTTGGTGTACTCATGTACGCTCTACCCTTAATTTTTCCCGACATAATCCCACTGGATTCACTGGTCCTCTACATACCCAATAAGGTAAAATTATAACTTTATGAGGGTTTTGAAGTCCTTGTACTTAGTAACTTGAGGTTTTTCGTCCAATCTCAGGTTTTCCATGTGGCTTCCCACCAAGTGACAGCATGGCCCTCTAATTTTAGTTGCACATATAAAATCTTGTGTTTTTCCTCAATATTATGCGAAATCTACAACTGTAAATAAAAGTATCTTCCCCAGGCCTAGTGGACTGACCTAGAAACAAAAAATGAAAATAGACTAATGTTTTCCTTAAAGTAAATAGATGATGAGATGAAGCCTACCTAGAATCTATCATATACTCTGCTCCTTCCTTAGCATGAATGCTCCAATCCTAGCTCTCATCTCTATTGTTAGAACCTACATAATTATATTACACAAGCCAACGATCCACGGAATCTATGTAGCATCATCTAATCACTTTATTCAATAAATCAACATGGTATTGAAATATATGGAACCATAACATAATCTATAGGAAAACAAATAACTCCTTGTATTAATAGAAATGGAGTGAGTTAAAACCAAAAATAGATGTTGATCCTGTAAAAGAGCTCCTCCGAGTTGACTTGTCTTTTTCTTGTCACAAAGTGCACCTCCAATCACCATAATGCATGGAAATATATCTCTCACAACAACAACATAAGGGTAGAATCACTCTCCAAAATCTAACCCCTTACCTATGGTAGCAGTGAATATATAGGTGGAGGTAGTTCATGAATTCTTGTCCTTTTACCAATCTAAGCTTGATATCCATTCTTGATGGGAGGATGAGCTCAAGGGACAAGGGATGAAAAATCCAAGGTAGGATAGGATAGGGTTAGAGAATTTTATCTGGAATAAATGATTACAACAAATCCTGGAAGCTTCTAGAAGAAGAGGCTTCAAGATTCTTTATCTTTTTCCCAAATTTCTAGAATCAACACACCCTCAACACTGAGAAACCTGTCGGTGATCAACACAGGTGAAAAGTATGGAAACCTGGTGGTCAGTGATGTCCAATAGGAGGCCAGGGAGCATTGGTCCTTAAAATGACTGAAACAAGGTGTTTTCAGGTAGAAACTCAAGCATTAGAATGAGTCATACTTACAGATTTGTGCATGGATGATGTAAAGGATGTCAAAGGATGTTGATTGATCTATTTGAACGCCTATTGACCATATGTGACAAAATTTCCTATAACAAACTACCCCCTAAATTGCAAAGTTAGAAATGACAACTGATGACTGAAGTACTTTACCTTGTGACAAGTCAAGATCAAGAAAAATCAACGAGATCATCATTTGTTACAATACATTTACAGTATGATATATTTGTTGAGGGAGACATATTCATACTCAACACATAAGCTAATCATTACATTTAAAATGACCAAAAGAAATGTCCATGAATGACTGATGGTCGACACATGACCGGATAACTTTCTTAATGATCATAATCCATCATACATTGTGATATTGTACTACTCTTGAAATTGCAGCTCGGATGGATGAAACTATATCCAGAGTCTTCTATCTCATTCACGTGACCAACCAATGTATGAGTCTAGCCATGTGAATCAACAAGATGGACTTGAACATGGTAGACACCTAATGATTACTGACCAATGACGTAAGCCGTTAACAAACGTGAGAGAAACCACTGATGATGTTAATGCCTCTCAAGGTACTCTAGTACAATCTATATGGTGTGAATAAATGAGTTTATTTCAAACACAACACAGAATATTTTGAACGAAATCCAATTATGTAAACCTATCGTCGAGAGTGAAGAAACTTGCCATTGATGTATGCAAGCACCAAGGTACCAAGGGATTGTTTCTAAGTTAACTTCATGGACAATGAACTGATGTCAAGAGGAAGTGACCCATTGCAAGAGGGTCTTGATGTATCCACTATAACTAACATGAAATGAGTATGATGATTTGAGACAAAATGATCAGAATGAGGTTGATACGAAAGTCGACCAAGAAAATGCAAAAACGGAATGAATGCTTAAGAGTATTGTAGCAGATATTTACTGAATGACGTTTCTTGAACACAACGATGACGCTGAATGGAGTTGGCAACATTGACTCAAAGCCAAAAAATAAAGCTTTGAAATGCTATGATAAACCAAAAGACAAGAATATTTCCCAACCCAACAACCATGAATATGAAGTAGAAGAGTGTCATGTTCAAGAGCGACTTGCTACCATTAACAAATGGAGTACCCTGTTTTCCTAATTTCCCCAACCATACAGGTTATTACCTCTTTATTTTTGAACAAGCTTGAGGAGGATAACATATTCTTGATTTGTAAGTTCATCCTTCAAATGAATCCCTATAAGAATATTTAATGAAACCATAGAAGGATTTGTCTGATCCCATCATGAATGATGTTTCCATCATTGTTTGATGCTTTAATGAGTCTAGCAAAGGTATAACTCGACATATTTTTCATATTTAGAGAGTTTGAAAAAGAGGCAGAAAATAAAACTCCATTTGTTCCTTTTTATAAATAGTCCCTTAGATACCAAAAGGTAGAAAATAATACCCAAGAGAACCTTATAGCCATATTCGACTAAGGTATTCCTTTTTTGGAGTTAGTCTATCTCATTCCGAAAAAGGGTTAAACTTATAATGATTAGACGTGTTTTCATTTACTTTAATAAAATTGAAAAGACAAGTGCTCGACAATATTTTCATATTTTCAGAGTTTAAAAAGGGATGAAAGAGAACTCCAGGGGGTTCCTTTTTCGTAAGTTTATGGAGCCCGAAAATGTGATAAAAGTGTGCTCCTTAGTCAAAATAATTTTTTCAAAACATGACAAAATCCGTTCAACAATTGTCGACCTAATCACAACATCACAAAAAGGATTAAAAATACTTGTTTCAAGGTAAAAATAATGTAAACTTTGAAACGGGAACTCATGTTGTTACCCGTTTTGTAGAGATAGCAAAAAAGTGACCCAATTTTGAAACGTGGTGATGTAGAACACATGAGTTTTTTAGAGCATAGTTTTTGGCACTATAATTTTTTTTTATGTACATTGCATTTTAGAATGGTAATGTTTTTGATGCTGATTTAAAAAAGTGGTAATTCTACACCAGGCCCTTTTTTTAAAAGACTTTTTTTTATTTGCTTTTATTTTCCAATGTATGAAATGTAAATAATTATTTTGTAAATTTAACAATTTTTGAAGTGGTCATTTTCTTCATATTTTCGTGCTTTTATTTTAATTTTAATTTTTTTGTAGTGAGGTTTTTATTGTTTTGCATTTTTAAATTAGAAGGTTGATATTTTGAATTTTCAATATTCTATTATTTATACATCATTAATTAATTTTTCAATCCACATAAAATAATTGTTTCTAAAAAACAATATTTTTTAACAATAGACATAAAAATAACCATTTTTAACATAAATATAACCAAAAAACCACACGTTTTGATAATTTTTTGTTAGAATTTACATGTCAAAATCACAATTTCTATACGAAAATTTTAACTAAAAATGGTTAAATAATAGTTTTGTTTATCAATTTCATGTCAAAAATATAATAATAAATTATTTTTTTTCCAAAAGTAATGATTAACTTAAAAATTAATGCATCACATGTTACAAATATTGAATGCATAACAACCTTAATTGAGTGTTTATTCTTCTCATAAAATGTCAAAGTCAAAACATTACAAGTATAACTACTTAATAGTTACAAAAAATGAGCATGATTTCCAAGCATAACTTAAATTTAATAAACAATGTCACGTAATTCAAACTCTTCATCCTCTAGAGTTTCATCATTGTCTTCTTCCACAATATTTTCTGCTTCCTTTTGTTCATTTTCCTCTTCTAATGGATCTTTGATGTCTGCGAATCTCCCAATGTATGTCTTCCCAAACATTCCATGTAATGGTGGTTGGGGTTCCTTTGCCTTTTTTGCTACACGTGATTCACTAAAGTCCCCTTTCTTCAACCCAATTTTTTGCATTGCATCTGGAAGAAATTGAAGAGCATTAACTCTTTGCTGAATGAAATTGCACTGTATTGGATCTTTTTCAATTGCAATGCAATTTCTTCCTTTTTGAAAGCAACATGCTAGTGTTGTACCTAATTATCAAGCACAAAAGAAATAATGAAGTAAATTAGTACAATGACATATTAATTAAAAAATAACATATTTAAATTCAATTCCATATAATAAAACTTACCTGAGCCAGAAAATAAATCAAGAACCCAATCTCCTTCATTTGAACATGTCTATAAAATAGTTAATCAATAATTGTGGTTTTTGATAAATGTTAACTATCTCTCATTTTGCTTCTTTGTCTTCATATGTTAGTTTTCTCACAACAACACCATAAGTCAGTATTTGGCTATGACTCTTTCCATCTACACGATTAAAAATCATAGACATATAGCTATCATCTTTTGCCCAACTATCAATATGAATAAACTCACAATCATTTATAAATTGTTGATCTTCATGGTTAAGAAGATTTGACTTTGCTTGTAACATGAAATAGTAAAAGTTCAATTAACTTGTACATAAATGAATTTTTCAACATTACTCAAATATAGATTTTAAACATCTTACTATGTAAGCTGCATCCTCGAATTTGTTTTCCCCTTGAAGCTTGACAATATCATTGCCAATTGTGTGTCTGAATGAAATGTCAGAATTCTCCATAATGGTGATGACATGACTTCTACAAATCTCTCAACCACTTTGATAAGGGTCTCTTTGTCAAATTCTGTCAAATGGCATTTTGTTTTGTTTTAATAATGTCATCCTCTAAATCAGCTCCTGTTGTAATGATTTCTCTACTTTCTTTTGAAGTTTCACTAGGTTCGTGACTGCTGGGAATGACTACTTCAAAATCTTCAACTTTAATTTTCTTCGTCATAACATTCTCAACAGATTTATTATTGGGCATTATTACTTTTGGTATCTTACGGCTCTTCTCAGTTCCAATGTCATCTTCAGTGATGACAACATATGCTTCACTATTAGTTTCAACTTCATTGTCCTCAAAAGTAACTTTTCTACCCTTGCTAAATTTATCCACTAGAGGCCTTTTTTTTCTGATCATTTGGATATAGTTTTGTAGCATCATCAATTACTACATTTTTATTGTTTTCCATATCTTCTTCTGACACTAAGTAAAAACTGCTGACAGCTTTCATGATATCATGCTCTATCAAATGAATGCCTCCCAACCTAATTGAACAACTTTCAACAAAATTCTGCCAAACAAAATATCATACGCCAATAAAAACAAAGTTAAAAGAATATAGTGAAACACTTTCAAGAACGCAAAATACAAATATAAATAACAATACTTATGATATTTTGTTTCATCTGATTTACGATTTTTTTACACAACTTTATAGATACCTCTCTCCTGTCATACAATGAATATGATAGTCAGTATTTAATGATTTCATGTGACTTGGGAGCTTTTCTAAGTACATAAACAACTTCAATGTGCAATACCAAACACATATCTATGACTCTTCCCATCACCTCATAAATTCCATTATCATTCAGTATATCAATATATAGATATATATTCACATTTTGGATTTCTCTTTCTTTCACATACTAGATTCTTGACTGAGATTTCACCTTTTTTGAATTCTTCTAGTATGAATTCATCTTCTTATCATTTGAGGCACTTGAAAGATTTGTAGCCATGAGCTCAGGTGGAGTTCATTTACCAATATTTTTTGAAGATGCACCTTTAAGAGCTTTTGGTCCAGAAAAATTCACAAAAATCTTCTTTGATGCCATTTTCCTAAAAAATAGAAACACATAAATAAGTAAATAATGAAAACATATTAACTTAAATTAACAATGAAAATATATCATAAATTTTTAATTTCTATAATCAGATAATTGAAATTAAAAAAATATTAACACTAAGAAAATCGCCCACCACAATGCAGGCAGGCGGGCTGTGGGGTGGCGTGGGGGAGGCTGTAGCAACAACTCCTACCATTTCTCCCCATATTGATCTCCTTCTCCGTCTTCAATCTACCCCTCAAGGGGGAGGCTGAGAGGTAGATTGAAGACAGAGAAGGAGATCAATAGGGTGAGAAATGGTAGGAGTTGTTGCCATAACCACCCCCCACGCCACCGCAGTGGCCTGCTGCCTATGTGGAGGATGGCAGGGTGGTACGAGGAGCTGCCATAGCCTTCCCCCTGTGCCACCCAGGTGGCCTGCCGGGCAGGGTGGCATGGGGGCTATGGCAACAACTTCTACCATTTCTTCTGATATTGATCTCCTTCTCTGTCTTCAATCTACCCCTCAGCGTCCCCCTTGAAGGGTAGATTGAAGATGGAGAAGGAGATCAATATTAGGAGAAATGGTAGAACCCCCCCGACACCACCCTACCTGTCCACAAAGTGGTGGTCGATTATGAGAATCACCCAACCCTAGCGGGCGGACGGACGGGCTTTCATGGTGGTGTAGGGTGGGGTTGTGGTAGCTCCACACCATGCCACCTCAGCGGCCCTCCACCTCCCGGGGGTGGCTGGGCGATTCTCGGAATCGTAAAACCACCCCCGGTGGCAGGCGGGTAGGGAAGCGCTGGGCGGGCGGGTGGCGATGGGCAGACAAGCGGGGGTGAGCGAGTGGGCGATGGGTTGGCGGTGGCGCCGACGAGCAGCGGGTGTGCAACCCCGCAGGTGGGACCAGGTGGAGCAAGGAGCAGATGGGTAGGTGGGCAGGTGGTGAGAGGGGGGCTGCCGGGCAGGCGACAGACGAGCGAGTGGGCAACCCGTGGGTGGGTGAGGGCGAGCGTAGCATGTGTGTGCGGGGCATGCAGGTTGGTGCAGGGTGGGTGGGCACCTGGTGGGCGGCAAGTGGGCGAAGTGTCCCAACCCCACAGGTGGCATTTGGGCGAGCAAGTGGGTGGGTGGGTGCTAGGCGGTGGGCCGGGCAAGGCAACACCGCGGTGGGGGTGGATGGGTGGGCGGATTTGGCGGCAGGCCAGCAGGCGGGCGGGCATCGGCCCACCCACGCCCCCCAGCAGCCCACCCACCCCTCGGCGGTGGCTAGGCAATTTCCGAAATCGCCCAGCCACCCCTGGCGGGCGGGTGGATGGGTAGGCGCCAGGTGTACATGTGGGTGGGCGGGCAGGTGAGCGGGTGTGTGGGCAGGTGGGCACCGGGCGGGCAAGCGGGTGGTCTGGTGGGTGTGCAACCCCGCGGGTGGGTGCCGGGCGGCTGAGTAGGTGGGTGGGCA
>APFE031731017.1:36344-47125 GCA_000404065.3 Pinus taeda | reverse complement strand
CACTCGCCCGCCCGCCTGTTAGTGTCAGTCTTTCTAGCCTTCCTCCAGTAATCAAATATGCTCTTACAAAGTGGTCTCAGAGTGTCAAGGTCAAATTTTGTCATTTCACTGAGTCTTCAAGCAAAACTTGGTCACTAGGTATTAGGTCTAGGGTTTATTTTTGCCCTTTTCAAAGTTGTCCAAATGACATTCCATGTCACCATTCAAATGAGTCTACCATCATTCAAAGGGTTTTCATCATCATGTCAAGTTCCACTGGGTCATTTTACACCTTGTTCACTCTTCAGTTGTGCCTAGGTAAGGTTTATTTCCCTCTCCTAGGGTTTTGAAGGCAATTTCTCTTGAATGGTCAAATCATTGGCAACATTTGTATCCTAATGTTCATACACTTTCCCCTATCATTAATGTACCTTATTAAACACTTCCCATCACTGAGATCCCCCAAATTCCTCATTTTTGCACAAACCCTAGTTTCTTGCCACAACTTGGCAATTTTCTAGGCTAGGCCTATGTTTTGCCCTTTTGGACCCTTCCCCTCACTTGATCTCTGAGATTCCACTTTCCCCTACTTCCTAACATCCCTCCCAACTTCCCAAAATTTCCCCAAGAATTTAGAAACCCCTTATCCCCTTCATTTCGCTTCATTTCAACAAAATTCATTGTTTCACACATCGGGATAAGTTTCACTCAAAAGATGTTTCAGAGCAATAAAAGATGAAGTTTGAAAAATTGAGAGAGGTTTTCGTCCACAACAAGCCAAGGAAGAAAAACCTCCTTCATTGTTTACAGAGGTGTCATGGTTTTAGAGAAATGTCAAAAATACAATCGCCTCGGGAGAATTGATGCACCTCTGAAGTGACCTTGGGAAAATCAAGTTTTCACCTAGCTTGGTTGGCCAAATAACTTTCTTGATGAGTCAAAGAATAACTAGACCAAAACATTTTTCCAATGAACTATCATGAGCTCAATTTGGAGTTGAGGAAGGCATTCAAAATTTGACTGCAACAGCACTCTGCCTTGAGGCAGCCTCATTTTTCACATTTTGACTAGTCTTGGGAGATTTGATTTTTGACAAGGAAAATCAACTCCAAATTGAAACATTCGAATTGAGTTGGAAATTATACTCAAGGACCTTTCCAACGTGCTATCTTGCGCCTGATTTGGACATTGGGAAGACCTCCAAACACCTCCTGAAAAATGCACTATCTAGCGTGCTACGCATTGGGTGCATGCGACCCATACAGGAAGGCGCGCGATGCATTGGGTGCGCACGGCGCACTGGGCTCAATTGGCCAATGTAAATTTTCACACGCGTGGTGCATAGGGAGCACGCGATGCACTGGGTGATGAGCGCGGTGCACACAATTGGGAGCCCGAAAATGGTTTGAAAACTCATCAAATCACCCAATCTTCACATCAATTTGCCAGGTAGGCTCGCCTCCATTTATTTTGCTTAGTTTTTGATGGTGAATGTGGTGGGTTCATGGCTTATGCCCATTGAAACAAGACTTTGAAAAACCTTCCTTTTTCCAATAAGAAACATTGCTTAGGGTTTTGAAAACAGTGTTGTCACCAAGGTCTACTCTTTTCCTCACTTCCCGCTGTCCCTCATTCCCCTTTGGCACACATTTGGCGATTGGAGAAAAAGACACCAAGGTCTCATTTCTCATTTTCAACAAGCTGAACATACACTTCGTAACACCATGACTGACAACAACACATCATACAACCAAGACAGAGATTGCACCACTGAATTGCATACACCAAGAGGACACTGAAGCGTCGTGAAACACCAGATCCACTCTGGATTTTAGCCGAGGCTTCGTTGGTTGGGCATGATACATGATGGAGGATCTTCGCTCCGAACTTGAGCAATTTCAGAGAAATTTTTTTCATTTTGAAATTTTTGGCTTGCAAAACAAGTTTTTCAGTTCAACGCATAGCGCGTCGATGCGCGCGCTTATGATTAGGACACTTGCTGGAGGAAAACTTTATATTTTTGGATTTTTCATGGTAAGTTATGCATGCTCAGCTATTGCCAAATCATTTCATCAAGTTTTGGATGATCAAAAGGCCCAAAAACACCATGAAAATCACCTTTATGCCACCTTTTGCACCAGCAGGAAGTACTTCTGGGAGAATGACATTTTGAAGGGGCAAATGAGCTCCAAATTGAGAAATTCCACTTGGACGGGATAGCAGACATCCAAGGCTTTCCAACCAGTTATTGTGAGCTTGATTTTGATGTCAGGAAGTGCCCCAAAAGTAGGCTGAAATTTGTACGATGCATAGAGCTCAAGCACACGACGCATAGAGCTTTTTGGTCAAATATTCACTGTTCAGCTCTGAAATTCGCCCAGTTTTGACCAGTTTTGCTTCTTGATACTAGTCTTGACTTTTCAGGATGTAATTTAGTAGCTATGATGTAATTTTTGCACATTTTTACTTGTTCTAGAGGATTCATTCACTAAAAGGTGAAAATTAAATGAATGAATCAGTTTCCCAGCATATAGGGGTAAGTTGTTTGACTACCTAGATTTCAGTTCCTTGTTTAGAATTAGTTCAAACAGCTCCTAGAATGATGAGCTCGACCCCTAGAGGCAAGGAAAGGGGTTAGGATGGTCTATATGATGTAATTTCTCAATCATTTTCAGAGGTTGGAGAGGTTGGACACTTGGGATTGCTTTGGCATACTATTGTACATATTTTCTCTGCATTTTTGGCTAAGGAAAGACCAGGGTTTTGCAGTACTATTTGGGATTCACGTGGCTTTATGTGTTGATGGTGTGCTTCTTTCAGTATCTATAATTTGTTATGTGTATCATTTTCCTTCTCTCATCTTCTACAATTGAACAAATGAAGTGCTAAGGTAGATTCCATAATTTTATATGCTCTGCCTTTAAGTTTGTTTTATCTTCCATGTTTTCATCTGTTTAAGGAGAATCCTTGAAAGCTTCTTGCTCTCCTTAGCTCCTCGCTAGTCTGATCTATCCATCTCTTTCACTTTTAAAGCATCAATACAATCGCCTTCCTTGCCCCAATCAGACCTTTGCAAAAACTGTGTTTCATCCCCACACCCAAAATTGCCTTTCCCTTGGATTCAACAAAAACCCTACAAACTCAAATCAAACCTTTGTACTTCATACCTAGCCTAAAATTAGCTTCTATTTCAGTCATCTCGAGTCTCATCGATCATCTTTTGCAGAGATTGACCCGGAGAGAGCCCTCCCCCGTCCTCGTAGGGCTAGCTATGAGGCTGACCGTGGTTTGATGTAGCCTTGAGTTTTACCTTATTTCAGCCTAAGGTAGATTTGAGCGCTAACATAGTGGCGACCATACTGGGGAATAACTAGTTTGCTTGTTAGTGTTATTTGATTTATAGCTACAAACGGAGTCTAAAGTCATGGCAGGTAGCCTTCGAACTGCACGTTGCTCTGCGAATGCATAGTAGATAAATGTTGCTTCAATCGATCTCCGGTCTAGCTTGTAATTGTAACACTTAACTTATAAATTGCCCCAGTACATGTATCGAGTTCAGATCTGATTGTTGATGGTGGACAACGATCAAACACTGGCAAGGCTGAAATCATTCACCTGGTGACTCTAAATCATTTTCAAGATCAGATCCAAAGACTCCACTGGAGGATGATCTCGACCAACAAAAACATGAAAGGACAACATGGACAGATCAGGTATTCAAGTTGGAATTTCATCCAAGACATTTTGTTCTTTGTCATAAATTATTTCTTCTCTTTTCCCAAGAATGTCAAGAAGGCTTTGCAAAGTATACTGTATTTGAGAAGAGATCCTCGACCTGCAGTTGATTCTTTCCCTTTGAAGATTGTGAATACCAAATATTTGCATACCTTTGAGCTTGATCAAGACCTTTATTCTAAATTTTGTGATGACCATCTTCAAATTGATGAGCCGCAAGAGACCAAGATTGATTCTATACCTATTGTACATATCCCTACACCTTGTAAAATTCCAAATCGGTATAAACCTCTTGTTTTACCTTCTGTTCTCCATGCTTTCCCCAAAAACTATGATCTATACTTGCCGAGGTTTGATGGGCAAAGTAAGAATGTCAACGTTGAGCAACATGTGCAGAATTTTCAGTCTTTTCTAGATCTTTTTGAAGTGTATGTAGAAGATGTCAGTATAAGGCTTTTTGTTCTTTCTTTGCAAGGCAAAGTGAAGAGTTGGTTGAGAACCCTCCCTGATGCGAGCATCTCAGATTTTCGGCAGTTCGTCAAAGTTTTTCTCGACAGGTGGATGATCGGGTAGAACCTTTTCCTTATTATAGAAGAGTATAATCAGTTGAGAAGAATGTCAGGGGAGACGGTACAACAATTTTCTGCCAGATTTAACCAAGTTTATTATTCAATGCCAATTGATATAAGACCTTCTCCTAGATCTGCTCTCTTGCACTACCCGAGTGCCTTTGATCCAGAAATGGAGTTTCAGCTAAGAGAAAAGGATATTGCAACACTTCACAAGATGCAGAACAAGGTAGTGAATGTAGAGGCTCATTTGCTGATCTTGAGGTCAAGGTTGAAGGAAGAAGAAAAGAAGAATATTTCAAAGCAGCTGACACTTTCACAGGAAAATCTTGATCTTTTCGTAAATGCAGTAGAAGAGATGGTGCGGAAAATGACTGCAAAAAATGAAAGTAACGTTCAAGAACAAGCGGCTGACCCAAAACATTTTGCTGTTGATCCCAGTTGTCATAGTGATTGCTTTATAGATCATTGTGAAGAAGAGAGAGCTGTTGATATGATGTGTATGTGTGATGATGAATTGCCTCAGTTTGATCAGTATGATGATGATTATGTTCTCCAAAAAGAAGCTAATCTTGCAGATGAATCAGCAGCTAGTTTGTGCGAGGAGGAAGTTCACTTTCAGCAGCTCGAATACAGTGATCAACCGATGCATATCAGCTATGACAATGATGAGGAAAGTGCATCAATGTTTGAAGTAAGTGAAGGATGTTTTCCTTTTTGTTTTGATTCATTTCAGTTCATCAGAGATAACTACCATGCAATCAGAAATCAAATGTCAACAAGTCTTGATTTGAATCATCTTGACAGCAATGAAAATTTTGTTCAAGACTTCTCATATTCAGATTTACAATCCCCAAAAGCCATTGATTGTCAAGTTGCAGCTGAAGACTTGGAAGTGGACACACATGATTTAATGATTCAAGGTGACTCCATACCATTCTGTTTTGAATCATTTCAGTTTTTGAAGGGTAGATTGCATAGTAAATCTTCAAATGAACAGCCTATAACAAATCAACAATCTCTCAGTGTTGATGTTGAGGATGAGACAGGTAACCAAATTATTGAGCAGTCTGTAGCATCAGATTTGCATCCACCAAATGAAATTGAAGGGCAGGTTACAGATGAAGGTGTGGAAGATGAAATACATGATTTGATGATGCAGGAAGATTCTATACCCTTTTGTTTCAAAGAATTTCAGTTTATAAGGCAGAATCTTCATAAAATCTCTCAAGAAAAAAATGAGAAGCATATAGGCAATCATGTAATCACATTGGAACCAATAGAAAATTGTTTGCAACAGTCTTTTCAAGTTTTTCATGATCCAATAGCTGATGTTTTGTTTGAGCTTTCTAGTCAACGTCTTTCTCCATTGACTACATGTGAGCTTGAAACTTGTGCTGATATGAATTTGATCCGGTAGCCGGTTACTTTGTCATTTTCAGCAGAGGTCTCGTCACAAGGCTTAGATCAAAGTTTTCATTCATGGTATGAGGAAATGAGAATTAATCCATTAGATGAGCTAAGTTCCAGTGTGCTTGAATTTCAAGATCCTTATGCAGTGTTTTTGGAGGCAAATAGAGGATCCATATCATTCAACAGACCTGTTTCCAAGTTGTCATGGGAGTTGCCTTTCAGTAATTATCTCTTGTTGTTCATAAGTGAGCACTTGCGGAAAATTCGAACAGCAGATGGAATACTTACCTGGTTGCATTAGTTGTTTCATTTCACTTGATCAGGTGATGAATGAAACTATTAGAGTAGGTTTTGATGAATAAGCTCCACTTTGAGCATCATTTCCAGTTTTTCAGTTGTTTTTAAGTATTGAGTCAGTTCTTAGTTGAGTGAGAGTCAATTTGTGTCATCAAGTCATCAGTTTTCAGTCATGCATTTCAGTTTGAGTTTTTGACTCCATTGCCCAATGGATAAGACGTTGGTCTGCTCTCCCAAAGATCTGTCGTTCTTGGCACCTCCAAGGAGCTACCATCCGCATTGGAGCCAATGTTAGTGTCAGTCTTTCCAGCCCTCCCCCAGTGATCAAATATGCTCTTACAAAGTGGTCTCTGAGTGTCAAGGTCAAATTTTGTCATTTCACTGAGTCTTCAAGCAAAATTTGGTCACTCGATATTAGGTCTAGGGTTCGTTTTCGCCCTTGTCAAAGTTGTCCAAATGAAGTTCCATGTCACCATTCAGATGAGTGTACCATCATTCAAATGGTTTTCATCATCATTTCAAGTTCCACTGGGTCATTTTACACCTTGTTCACGCTTTAGTTATGCCTAGGTAAGGTTCATTTCCCTCTCCTAGGGTTTTGAAGGCAATTTCTCTTGAATGGTCAAATCATTAGCAAAACATGTATCTTGATGTTCATACACTTTCCCTTATCATTAATATACCTTATTAAACACTTCCCATCACTGAGATCTACCAAATTCCTCATTTTTGCACAAACCCTAGTTTCATGCCACAACTTGGCAATTTTCTAAGCTAGGCCTGTGTTTTTCCCTTTTGGACCCCTTCCCCTCACTCGATATCTGAGATTACACTTTCCCCTGCTTCCTAACATCCCTCCCTACTTCCCAAAATTTCCCTAAGAATTTAGAATCCCCTTATCCTCTTCAATTCGCTTCATTTCGACAAAATTCCTTGTTTCACACATCGGGATAAGTTTTACTCAAAAGATGTTTCAGAGCAATCAAAGGTGAATTTTGAAACATTGAGAGCTTTTTTTTTCCACAACAGGCCAAGGAAGAAATACCTCCTTCAATTTTTACACAGGTGTCATGGTTTTAGAGAAATGTCAAAAATACAATCGCCTCGGGAAAATTGATGCACCTCTGAAGGGACCTTGGGAAAATCAAGTTTTCTCCTAGCTTGGTTGACCAAATAACTTTCTTGATGAGTCAAAGGATAACTAGACAAAAATAGTTTTCCAATGAACTATCATGAGCTCAATTTGGAGTTGAGGAAGGCATTCAAAAGTTGATTGCAACAGCACTCTACCTTGAGGCCGCCTCATTTGCCACATTTTGACCAGTCTTGGGAGATTTTATTTTTGAGAAGGAAAATGAACTCCAAATTGAAAAATTCCAGTTGGGTTGGAAAGTACACTCAAAGACCCGTCTAACGAGCTATATTGTGCCCAATTTTGACATAGGGAAGGCCTCCAAAAGCCTCCTGCAAAATGCACTATCTAGCACGCTACGCATTGGGTGCGCGCGACCCATATAGGAAGGAACACGATGCATTGGGTGCGCGCGGCGCACTGGGCTCAATTGGCCAGTGTAAATTTGCATGCGTGCGGCACACTGGGTGATGAGCATGGCACACATGGTTGGGAGCCCGAAAATGGTTTGAAAACTCACCAAATCCCCCAATATTCACATCAATTTTCCATGTAGGCTCGCCTCCATTGCTTTTGCTTAGTTTTTTATGGTGAATGTGGTGGGTTCATGGCTTATGCCCATTGAAACAAGACTTTGAAAAACCTTCCTTTTTCCAATAAGAAACATTGCTTAGGGTTTTGAAAACAGTGTTGTCACCAAGGTCTACTCTTTTCCTCACTTCCCGGTGTCCCTCATTCCCCTTTGGCACGCATTTTGCAATTGGAGACAAAGACACCAAGGTCTCATTTCTCATTTTCAACAAGCTTAACATACACTTCACAACACCATGACTGACAACAACACATCATACAACCAAGACAGAGATTGCACCATTGAACTGCATACACCAGGAGGACACTGAAGCGCCGTGAAACACCTGATCCACTCCGGATTTTGGTCGAGGCTTCGTTGGCTAGGCATGATACATGATGGATGATCTTCGCTCTGAATTTGAGCAATTTTGGAGAAATTTTTTCCATTTTGAAATTTTTGGCTTGCAAAACAGGTTTTTCAACTCAACGCGTAGCGCGTCAACGCGCGCGCTTATGATTGGGACACTTGCTGGAGGAAAACTTTATAGTTTTGGATTTGTCATGGTAAGTTATGCATGCTCAACTATTGCCAAAGCATTTCATCAAGTTCTGGATGATCAAAAGGCCCAAAAACACCATGAAAACCACCTTTCTCCCACCTTTTGCACCAGCAGGAAGTACTTCTAGGAGAATGACATTTTGAAGGGGAAAATGAGCTCCAAATTGAGAAATTCCACTTGGGCTGGATAGCAGACATCCAGGGCTTTCAAACCAGCTTTTGTGAGCTTTATTTTGATGTCAGGAAGTGCCCCAAAAGTAGGCTGAAATGTGTGCGATGCATAGAGCTTAGGCGCACGGCGCATAGAGATTTTTGGTCAAATTTTCACTGTTCAGCTCAGAAATTCGCCCAGTTTTGACCAGTTTTTCTTCTTGATACTACTCTTGACTTTTTATGATGTAATTTAATAACTATGATGTAATTGTGACACATTTTTACTTGTTCTAGAGGATTCATTCACTAAAAGGTGAAAATTAAATGAATGAATCAGTTTCCCAGCATATAGGGGTAAGTTGTTTGACTACCTAGATTTCAGTTCCTTGTTTAGAATTAGTTCAAACAGCTCCTAGAATGATGAGCTCGACCCCTAGAGGCAAGGAAAGGGGTTAGGATGGTCTATATGATGTAATTTCTCAATCATTTTCAGAGGTTGGATAGGTTGTACACTTGGGATTGCTTTGGCATACTATTGTACATATTTTCTCTGCATTTTTGGCTAAGGAAAGACCAGGGTTTTGCAGTACTGTTTGGGATTCATGTGGATTTATGTGTTGATGGTGTGCTTCTTTCAGTATCTGTAAGTTGTTATGTGTATCATTTTCCTTCTCTCGTCTTTTGCAATTGAACAAATGAAGTGTTAAGGCAGAATCCATAATTTGATATGCTCTGCCTTTAAGTTTGTTTGACCTTCCATGTTTTCATCTATTTAAGGAGAATCCTTGAAAGCTTCTTGCTCTCCTTAGCTCCTCGCCAGTCTGATCTATCCATCTCTTTCACTTTAAAGCATCAAGACAATCACCTTCCTTGCCCCAACGGACCTCTGCAAAAACTGTGTCTCATCCCCACACCCAAAATTGCCTTTCCCTTGGATTCAACAAAAACCCTAAAAACTCAAATCAAACCTTTGTACTTCATACCTAGCCTAAAATTAGCTTCTATTTCAGTCATCTCGAGTCTCATCGATCATATTTTGCCGAGATTGACCTGGAGAGAGCCCTCTCATGTCCTTGTAGGGCTAGCTACGAGGCTGAGCGTGGTTTGATGTAGCCTTGAGTTTTACCTTATTTCAGCCTAAGGTAGGATTGAGTGCTAAGCCACGCCACCCACCCCACCCAACGCTCACTCGCTCGCCCACCCACCGGGGTGGCACGGTGTGGAGCTACTGCAACCCCACCCTACGCCACCATGTCGGCCCGCCCGTCCACTGGCTGGGGTTGGGCAATTCTGGGAATCAACTACCACTCTGCAGATAGGCGGGGGGGTGTCGAGGGGCTTCTACCATTTCTCCTAATATTGATCTCCTTCTCTGTCTTCAATTGACCCCTCAAGGTGGACGTTGAGAGGTAGATTGAAGACAGAGAAAGAGATCAATATCAGGAGAAATGGTAGAAGTTGTTTCCGCAGCCCCCTCATGCCACCCCGCCCGGAAGACCATCTAGGTGGCACAAGGGGAATGTTGTGGCAGCCAGCCATACCACCCTGCCAGCCTCCACACAGGCGGGCGGGCCATTGAGGTGGTGAGGGGGGAGGTTGTGGCAACAACTCCTACCATTTCTCACCCCATTGATCTCCTTCTTCGTCTTTAATCTACCCTTCAGCCTCCCCCTTGAGGGGTAGATTGAAGACAGAGAAGGAGATCAATGTGGGGAGAAATGGTAGGAGTTGTTGCCACAGCCTCCCCTCGCACCACCCCAGTAGCTTGCCTACTTGCGCTGTGGCAAGCAATTTTCTTAGTGTTAATTTTTTTTTAATTTCAATTATCTGATTATACAAATAAAAAATTTATGACATATTTTCATTGTTAATTTAAGTTAATATGTTTTTGTTATTTATTGATTTATGTGTTTCTATTTTTTAGGAGAATGGCATCAAAGAATATTTTTGTGAATCTTTCTGGACCAAAGGCTCTTCAAGGTGCGGGTGGGCGGGCAGGTAGACCGGTGTGCGGGCCTGTGGGCACTGGGTGGGAAAGCGGGCGAGCGAGCTGGTGTGCAACTCCATGGGTAGGAACCAGGTGGGTGGGCGTCGGGTGAATGGGTGGGCAGGTGGGTTGTCACCGGGCGAGTGAGCAGGCGAGTCGGCGAGCAGGCGGTCGGGTGGGTGGGTGCCAAGTATGTGGGCGACATCGGTGCCAGTAGTCCACCCACTTAGATGCAGGGGTTGGGCAATTCTCGAAATCGCCTAAACCCCACGGCCGAGTGGGCAAGCAACCAGGGTGGCGCGCAGTGGGGCAGCAACGCCCACCCCGCACCACCCCAGCGGCCCGCCCACCTAGAAACAAGGGTTGGGCAATTCAAATAATCGC
>APFE031731017.1:0-35748 GCA_000404065.3 Pinus taeda | reverse complement strand
TGCGCACCGAATGCCCTCCCGCCTGCACACCCGCCCACCCAGGGGTGGGTGGGCCACCAGGGCGGCGCAGGGTGGGGCTGTGGTGCCCAACCTGCACCACCCCAGCGACCCGCCCACCCAGGTGCGGGTGGGCCACCGGGGTAGTGTAGGGTGGGGTCGTGGTGCCTACCCTGCACCACCCCGGCAGCCCGCCCACCCCACAAGGGTTGCTAGTCGATTCTGAGAATCGCCCAGTCACCCTCGAGGGGTAGGTGAGCCTCCAGGATGGCACAGGGTGGGGCAGCGGCGCCCACCCTGCACCACCCCGGCAGCCCACCCGCCCCCCGGGTGGTTGTTAGGCGATTCCCGGAATTGCCCAACAGCCCGCCAGCCACGCTGGCGGGCCGTCGTGGTGCCGCAGGGTGGGCTGCCATCGTGAGTTTTATCAGACCCACCATGCTCACGATGGACATATTGGTTAATTTGGCTCACAAAAAGTATTAATTTAAAAAAAAAATCCACTTCATTAAACTAATTTAATATGAAAATTTTCAAGGAAAAAATTTAACTAACCTTTCAATTGTAAGAATTCTTCATTGAATATGTTGTTGATAGGAAAAATTCTAACTAACCTTTCAATTGTAAGAATTCTTCATTGAATATGTTGTTGATAGCAAAGTAGCTGCTCTACAAATTCGCTCAAGTCTTTTAACGAACCTCAGAAAACCTAGATGTGATGTGAGTAATAGTGATAATGGAATTTAGTATATAGGTAAAATTATGGGGATGTTTTACCATATGGTTAATGTGGGATAATTTGTTTAAAAAAAAAATTAACATGTTAATTTTTTTATTGCAACGAAGGAAAATATGATAAAGCGAATATTATGGAATATTTTTACAGCGGGGTGAATGTGGGATTAATTTGTTTTAGAATGTATTATAAAAATTAAAAAAAAAACAATTGTTTAGTAAATGTGGGATTAATTTTACAATGTATTATAAAAATTAAAAAAACATTCAATTGTTTAGTAAATATTATATACTTTAACTATTAAAAATAATTAATGTAGAAGTTGTAGTTTACAATTTTAACTTTAATGATTTATTTCATAAAAAAAAAAAAAGTTTACATTTTTCAATAAATTGTAGAATAAAATAATGAAGGGAAATAAATTTAACAAACTTTTTGGAGGGAAATATTTTCGCGAAACCTTTTGGAGGGAAAATTTCATTATCTAAGCTATATAATATCTTTAGGAGATTCTCCATTTGTATCATTCAACATCTTCTATTTGAAAGGGATGGATTGTCTTGATAGTGAAGTTTCAATTTATACAACATCAACAACTTCATCGCGTAACAACTCTATTCATATTGATGAATATAGCAGGAATTCTTCCACTATGAATAGAAAGTCAATTCTTCCACTTAGTCTTGATCCTAAGGACTATGAGAGCAACACTGATGAAAGAGGGGATGGATAATTTCAAATAAATAAAGAGTCATAGATTCCATTTAGTCCTAATTCTAATGACTCTGAAAATAGCAGTGATGATGAGCCTGATGATAAATTTCAAAAGAATGGAGTGTCATGGTGTCCACTTAGTCCTAATTCGAAGGACTATGAGAGAAATAGTGATGAAGAGCATGATGGTGAAGTTCAAAAGAACGGAGTGTCACGGTGTCCACTTAGTCCTAATTATGAGGACTGTGAGAGTAGCGGTGTTGAAGAGAATGGTGATGAATTTCAAAAGAATGGAGTGTCACAGTGTCCACTTAGTCCTAATTCTAAGGACTATGAAAGCAACAGTGATGAAGAGCGTGATAACGAATTTCAAAAGAATGGAGTGTCAAAGTATCCACTTAGTCCTAATTCTAAGGACTATGAGAGCAGTAGTGATGAAGACCATGATGGCGAATTTCAAAAGTATGGAGTGTCATGGTGTCTAGTTAGTCCTAATTCTAAGGACTATGAGAGCAGCAGTGATGAAGAGTGCGATGATGAATTTCAAAAGATTGGAGTGTCACAGTGTCCACTTAGTCCTAATTCTAAGGACTATGAGAGCAACAATGATGAAGAGCGTGATGATGAATTTCAAAAGAATGGAGTGTCACGGTGTCCTCTTAGTCCTAATTTGAAGGACTATGAGAGCAGCAGTGATGAAGGACAGAGTGATGCACTTAGTCCTAATTCTAATGAGTATAAAGGCAGTAGTGACAAAGGATAGGATGTAGCATCTTTAAAAAATAAACAGTCACATTTTTTATGTAGCCCTAATTCTATGGACTATGAGAGCAGCACTAACAATGCACATGAAGAAGAATATCCATTAAACATCAAGTCAAATTTTCCATTCAGTCCAAATTCTAAGGACTATGAGAGTAGCACTGAAGAAGGGGAAGATGAAGAATATCCTCCAATTCAGTATTTGAAAAGTGAGACTGATCATAGTGTAGATAACATTCCTCTTAATGATGATGAAATTACTTATACAAATGAGGATCCAATGATGGACATGTTGCCAAGAAATATTGTATCGAGGAGTAGGAGCAAACCTTTTTCGTATCAATGCAAGATGTTCTAGTTATACAAGGGGTAGAGAAGAATATCTCATGAGAAGAAGTTCTATCAGTGCTCTCATTTCAAGAGAATGTTGCCAAAAATATTTCTTGAAACATATGGATTTCAAATTTGCATTAGAGAGCAGGAAGAGATATTTGTCAATGAGTAAAAGCATGCAAAATTCATAGTTAGTTGGGTGCATGCAATCTACATTGTTTGGTTATGATTATCATATTAGGACTTTATTTATCTGTAGAAAAGCTTTCAAAATATTTCATTCGATTGCGAATTTTCGTCTCTCGAGAATTCAAGAAAATTTGGAAAAGGATCCCACATTTTATTCAGAAGTAGGTCATAAAAGATAGTTTGGGCCATTATCAAATACTGCAATGTCATGGATGAAAGATTTCTTTTCAAAGCATGGAAAGTGTATGCCAAATAGAGAGGCAATACATATTCCAGATAATTTTTCAAGACGAGAAATCTACAACTTATACAAAGAATATACAGAAGGTGCTGAGGGACATGGCCGGTTTATTACATATCAATATTTTGTGAAGGTATGAAAGAAAGAAATCAACAATGACCATATTCCTAAGAAGACAAGGATGGGGATTTGCAGTACATGTGCTTCTCTTAAATAAAAAAAGGGACAAATGTGAAGCGTCAGAAAGAGGTAAGCATTCATAACATTAACTTTTAAAATTGTATAGTCATCATCTATGAAAACATATTTCTTAATGGCTTTCTTTTATGTTGTGTAGATTCAATTGTCAAAGAACTTCAGGAGCATCGCAAACAACAAACAAACGAAAGGAAAAAGTGGTACAAGCATTGAAAGAAGTGTTATGATAATCTGAATAAATATTTGGGTTTGATAATTGATGGTATGGACAGAAGAAAACACTTTTACCACATTTTGTTCGAACACCCAAAAATTTACAGAAGGAAAAGTTTATTCAGTACCACTTGGTCAGTTGTATGGTCTTTAATGGGAAAATGTTGCCAAGGGTGGACTTCACAGCTCCAAATATTCATAATGATGCAAATATGACCATAACCATAATTCATTATGTGCTTTCTCATTGGTCTAGTAATCTTCCTGAAGTTTTGTATCTACAATTGGACAACACTTGCCGTGAAAACAAAAATCAGGTTGTTTTTGGATATCTAAACATGCTTGTTGAATTCAGAATTTTTCAAAAGGTAAAGGTTGGTTTCCTTCTTGTTGGGCACACTAATGACCATATTGATCAGATGTTCAGTGGTTTCTCAGTCACATTGAGGAGGAAGGAAGTTGGGAGCTTGCCATCATTAATTGAATGTATTAAGAAATCATACATGCCAGAGCCTACTTTTGATGTGTTGGAAGAAACTGTTGGCATGTGAAGGTTTATTCTAGGATCATATGGTGAGGGAAAATGCATTGAACAAATTAATGACATTAGCTTCCAACATCAATTTCGTATCAAAAAAATTGATGGGAAAACACTAATATGGGGCAAGAAGTATTTAACTACCGCAAAATGGTCATCGTCATCAGGGTTGCAATTTTTGAAGTTCATTCCAGATCATCCAATATTTTCATAAAAAATATTGTTATTACAATTAGTTGGTGAAGTTCATAATGCACACAGACAAAATAGAGATATAAATTATTCTAATTTCTTAGAAGAAATTAAAAAATGTATTAGATATACATATGAGTACTTTGGCATTGCTGATTCGGTTTGGTGGGAGTCATTTTTTCAATAATCAAAGTGATATCATTTCAACAACAATAAATGAAGATATGCCTTTGAAAAATCCATTTATTTGGCCACAAAATGTGTCGAATGAACATGAGGAAATAAACATTGTTGAACAACAACAATCTCAAGGTATTATTAATTCTTCACACGCGAAACAGAGATGTTTATTGGTTCCAAAAGATCTCATGCACAATGTGAAGCCATGGAAGACCTTTACAAGGGTTTAGTACAGGATATTAAGGAGGGTTGCATGATCGTAGTGCTAGCAGATGGAGATCCCAATGGTTATCCGTTCTGGGTTGCTAAAGTTATAAATGTATTTACAGAAAATGAGGATGTTACAAGTGTTGAAGTACATTGGTATGCCACAAATACACACCCATTCAATGGTGTGTATAAGCCAGAGATGGTAGTTGACAAAACAAATGTCAGAAAGAGAAAAAGAAAGGGTACAAATATAAATCGTTGCCGCACAGACATATTAAAATTGGAGGATGTTGACATACTTGTTTATGACTTCAATTTAACAAAGAGAGGAACTCTTCACTTCAAGACGATAGAGATTCTGAAAAGGTTGTTACCAGAAGGAACAGTGTTGATATGGGAGTCCGCTGAAACCAATCGTAGTAGATCTAGAAGAATTTTGAAACCTGAAATGGTGGGCATGCATGTGGACTCATATGGGGAACTAGTTGATGAAAGAGAAGAATATGAAACATGTTCATTAGCATCCAGTCACTCATCTGAAGATGTGAATTCTGATGGTGTGCAAGAAAATATGAGTGATTTTGAATAATTGTTTAAGACAGTTTATATCGCTGATGTATGCATCGCATCTTGAAATAAAATTTTTGATTTCCATATGGTGTTAAATGAGAAGCTATGAGGCATTTTTATGTTGTTGGATTATATTTATTAATTATGATAATTTTTATTGTTTGAAATATCTACAATGAGACATTAAATTACAGATATAATGTATGTTTTATTCAATATACAAATAATGACTTTCGAATTCATTTAGTGATGTAATTTGTTCATAATGTCATGGTTTTTTAATTTTATAGTTGAAAAAATTTCAATTTCTTTTGTATCTAGCATGTTATCGTTGAGAACATGTTGAATTTATACTTAGGAACGAAAAATGATATTCTACCAAAAACATTAGTGTGTTTTTTCCTTATAAACAACTTTGTTTGGCATATAAAAATTTGGTTTTACTAGCATTTTTTTTAATTTTGAAGATTGACCCTAAAAAAAATCATCATTCCATTATCATCATTTTTTCGTTTTCAAGATGTATTTTGCACAAAAAATTCGTTTTCACTGGCATTTTTAAAACATGTTCAAAGTTGACCCTAAAAACAAAAACATCGTTCCAGTATACAAAATTTTCATTTTTAACACTGTTTTTGATGCTTTTTCAGGGTTTTTTGGCCAGAGTTCCCATTTTGAGTTTATAGTTCCCGTTTCAATGTTTACATTGTTTAAAAATGGGTTGTCAATAGGTCAAAATATTAAATGTGAATGAAATAATGGAAGAAACAACCATAAATATCCAAAATGATTGTTCATATTTACCATTTCACATTTACCTTCAACAATGAGAGTTTTAGTAGTTTTTTCCCTCGATCTTCTATAGTTGATTGTGATCAAACCAGTGGATCATTTCAAGTGCCGTCACTTCCAGGTAGGAGCTAAGACCTTTCTCTTTCAATTCATGGTCCCATTTTATGGTTTCATGCAAATTTTAGACATTTTTTAGGGACCCCGGGTTCAGAAAACTCACCCTAGGACCAAGGCAGGCCTAGGTAGTCGAAAATTAGTTGTACCTAAGTAAGGGTACACTACTGAGAGGGGCGTAATGCACTGTCTCTCCTCTTGGGGGTACATTGGATGCAAATCCTATTTTTTTTTCCAGTTTCCCTTCAATATTTTTGAGTTTTGTCGCATGTAAATGATCCTCTTTTTACCTAGAATGGATTCCATTACTATAGCCTTAGCAAATTACACTCGAGACCATTGATCTGAGCGTACCACACATGAGGAGGTGGATAAATCATATTTCCTGAAAATGCAGGCCCATCGGCAATCAGATTCTCACCAGCCTTCTTTGAATGGTTTTACAATCAGGTCATTATAGTCAATGATTATCCATATGCAGTGATGGATTTCTGTGATGACCCCGAGCTTGTTCTTCCTAAGGCTGAGCGATGGGATGTTATAGGTAAGATATTTTGGCCATTTGAATTTTTGAATTTTTTTCCATTTTTTGTGTTTTTTATGTTTCTGAGATTCATTCATACCGATATTGGGCTTGTTTGACCAATAGGTGCTTCATATCTCCATCGTACAGGAGAACAACCTCAAGCAATAGTAGAACACGCACATTTTGTTGCAGTAGGATGGGATGCACTACAAGATCTAAATGTAGCTGAGATCCTAATAGAGGTAGAGCACCACATGGAGGGGTTGACACACAAGATAGATGAGACCACGATCACGATGAGGTCTAAATGTAGCTAAGATCCTAACAAAGGTAGAGCGCCACATGGAGGGGTTAACATACATGATAGATGAGACCGCGATCGATTAGATGTTGATGCGACTTCATAACCACCCCATCAGAGTGCCTAGCCGTATTGGTCGGCTACTGTGCAAGATATCTCATGCAGTGTCTTGTTATCATGAACACTTTGATTAGTCTACTTATATATTTACAAGTAGTTTTGTATATGGGCTGTATGGCCATATGTGTCTTGGGCACAATTTTTTTAAAACCGAACTTTACAGCTATATATATATATATATAATATATATATATTCAGTGTTTCCGTCTTCCTATTGTGGTTTCAATGATGTGATGTGTATTGAAATTTATTTACAATTGTTGCAAATGTCTATCTAAAACATGATTAGCAAGCACATCTATCAATGTATTTAAATTTCTAGAAATGTGTTGATATTGTATGAAATCAAAATGTCTTTCTAGAAGGGAAACTCTTAAAAGCATACACAAAATGGTAGGATTTTTAATCGAATAAACATTAGCAAGTTGTAGTACCACAAGTTGTGAGTCAAATCTGATGACTAAATGAAAGATACCATGTGAAATAGCATCAGACAGTAGCTGAAACACTACGCTATACTCAACGATGTTATTGGTCGAACAACCAATACAAATCCCTTGTAGACTCACTAACTCATCACTTGGAGCAAAGATAACCCATGTTACGGAGGATAGGTTCTAAGTAATACGACTAGCACCATCAACATAACCAAAATACGGTTCAAGGGATTTCAACATCTGCAAACAAAATTTTAAAGCAATCAACAAAAAACTTAGGAAACTCTAAAGGGATACACCACGAACACACTCAACAAACCTATAGACAATATTTACAGAGTCTTACTACGCATGAGATCAAGCATAGTATTTATTTAGCTATAGCCCATTCCTAGGTTGCAGCAATGGAATTCCATCAAAATAGACTAACTCATAGTCCCCTTTTGCAAGGACACTCTTGACAACATATTGACCTGATGACATAGGTTGGAACTTTCCTCATCCTAACTTATGAGATTCTTGGTAATATAAAATAACAATGTCTCCTTCTGAGAATACATGCAGCTTGACACTTTTGTTGTATTGCACCTCGATACATATTTTATGAGCTTCATTAGTTATAGTGGAATTGCATGATGTATCATCTAATTGGGTCATATGTAAAATATGTTCCTCTTGTACGTAAGTGGCAGGAAGAAGTTCAAAAGAAAGTTTTAGTGACCATATATCACATTCGATTGGAAGGATTGCTTCCAAACCATAAACCAACTAAAAAGTTGTAAATCCAATACCAGTCCTTACTGAGGTTCGCAATGCCTAGATCGCAACATAAACGAGAAAATTCTAATCTGATTTATGGACCCCTACCATATGTTGAAGCATAATTTTGAGAACTTTATTGATAGCCTCAACTTGTTCATTAGCTTGAGGATAGTAGGGAGTGGAACTTTCCTAGGAAATTCCCATATTAGCAGTTATTTTGTTCACTATATGGTTCTGGAAATGCTTTAACTCACCTATAACTATGGCCTATAGAACAACAAACAATGCGATAATGTGATTGAAAAATAAATATGTAGTCATTTCACTAGTGTTGTTAAATGTAGGCATCGACTTGCCCCATTTAATAAAATAATATACTATGACAATGATATAACCATGCCCCCGTCTAAGTGACGTTCAAATGTAATGAATTTGATACCCCATTTCGCAAAAGGTCCGACAACAATAACAGGATGTAATGGAGTAGGCAGAGCAAGAGTCTTATAATCATAAATTTGGCATGCATGACACTTCCAGACAATGAGAATAAAGTTTTTAAAAATGATAGGACAAAAGTAACCAGAGCATAAGATCTTTCACATGGTAGCATAGCTATATAAACCACTGCCAAATGCCCCTAGGTGGCATTCATTTAGGATTTTCTCGACCTCATCATGCATGAGGCACCTTCGTAAAATCATATCAATATCGCATCAATAAAGGGTGTCACCATAATGATGTAATTCTTGGCTTGGTACCAAATAAGTCATTGCTCGGAGTGAGAGGTATCATACCGAAAAGTTTGGATCTAGAAATAAATTATAATGTCTCCATACCACAGGTTGGATGAAGAAATAAGAAACAATGTCTCTTCAATGAAAGAATCGTTAGATGTTGATTCAGAATCAGTGGAAAGAAGTTAACACATAAGTTCAACAAAAACCAAGAATTTATTTGACTTGGATTTGATGAATTCTAGGTCAAACTCTTGCAGGATGATGATCTTTTAGAGTATTCCCCTCCCAGCAATTAACGTGACAAAATGTATGTCATAGGGTTGTAATCTAAAACAACCATAGTTTTCTAGACCAAGATGTAATAGCAAAACCTTTGGATGGATTAAACAGCTGCCAAAGCCAACTTTTCTACATTGGTATACCTCATTTTGGTATCATGGAAATTCTTACTCAAATAATATATGGGGTGTTCTATCCCTACATCGTCTTCTTGGAACAATATCATTTCTATAGTAAAAATAGCAACATGGAGATACAGGAAATAGTAGTGCTGGTAATCAGGGGGTATAATAGAGATGCCTAAACTATTACATTTTTTAGGGCATCAAATGATTTCTGAGCTACATTATCCCAATGGCAGAGAACCCCTTTCTTAAGCAAGTGGGTGAATCCTTTGGTTAACTTAGTGTAATTAGGGATAAATCATCATAGGAATTTATCTTTCCCTTGAATTTGTTGAAGCTAAATGAGTAAAGAAGGTGGAGGCAAGTCGATGATTTCCTGTACTTTCATATGATCGAGATGAATTCCATGTTTTTAAATAACAAAACCAAGAAGTTGATTAGAACTAATGTAGAACACACATTTGTGTAGATTCAGTTGAATAATATAGTGTCTACACCGTAATAAAATGGCCCTAAGATGCATCGGGTGATCAATTCGATACTTTGAATGAGCAGAGAGATCATCCAAATAAGGTTGCCCAATGTGTTTACTATCATGAAAATTGTAATCCCTTTCCCATTGGAATGTGGCCTAGAAATTCTTTAGACAAAATGGGAGTTTTTGGTATGAAAATGTACCTGTGGACAAATAAATGCAGCCTTAGGTTGATCTTCTAGGAGAATGTTGATTTGATTATATCTAGAGAAACCATCCAGGAACGAATAGATTTCACAACCGATGTAGTCATCAACGATTTGGTTTATAAACTGGGTCATGTAATTTTCTTTTGTAAAAGCATGATTAACATCCCAATAATCAACACATACATGGACTGTCCCCTATTTTTTCATGGCAAGGACAATATTTGACACCCAATCGGTGAGAGGAATGGGGTAGATGAATCCAACACAATGGATCTTTTCAACTTCACTCTTTATCTCAGTAACCTTCTTTGGAGAGACCAATGGAGGCATTGTCAAACTGGTTTAGCATTAGGATACGTTTTAATCTCATGCACTACTATGTTTGGTTCGATGCTTGGAATTTTCTCATAGTTCCAAACAAAGACATCACGAAACTCCTGAAATAGGGATTTATAGGTCTCAATATTGGATGGAGAGGAAGATGCACTAATGTGTATATTTTTGACAATACCCAGTTTAATAGAGATATCAAGAGGTATCGTCTCTGATATTCGAGAGATTGTTTTCAAAATTGACTTCATGGCTAGAAATGAAAATCATAAAAGACTCGATGTCATTGGGTAGCTACACATCACTAAGGTTATCCTCAATGGAATCTGGTAAGGAGGAATAATGGTGATGATCATCCAATGGCACATTGTTTGGAATCATGATCTCCATGATGC
This sequence comes from Pinus taeda, assembly GCA_000404065.3. NCBI lineage: Eukaryota > Viridiplantae > Streptophyta > Pinopsida > Pinales > Pinaceae > Pinus > Pinus taeda. The sequence continues at coordinate 25,073 of APFE031731017.1, read as the reverse complement.
TCTCATCGATAGAAAGTACATGAGAGAATTGATCAGAAGACATTCCATAATCCAATGATTGATCAACCCAATTGATTGAAGAAAAGGTATGAGTTGTGAAAGCCCAATAAATAGCTTCATAATCAATTTCAATAGGGAAAAGCAACATTCGGTCACCAAAAATATGGATACTAGTTTCATCTGGTAGATTCCATGGATCTGTCTCGATAGTAGAAGATGATATCATATTGATACAAGAAACTGAAGATGAGTTGTCGAGAAGAGAAGGAGGAGGAAGAAAAAAGTTTCCCATGAGCAAGGAATCCTTCAACAGTCCAAGACCAACATGCTAATTAGAATGCAGAGTTTCCCCTACAAGTGAGACACTTCCAGTAACATGAGGATCAAAGGTGAAAAAGGTGAGTTGGTGAATGGCCACAATCCTACCCTTATGAGGAAAGGCGATCATACGAAAATAATTCAAAACAACTACAACCATGGCATAAACCCACGTGTGACCCAATAGAAAATTATAATAAAGAGGTCAGTCAATAACTTCCACTTCTATGGATACAATTTTTTCCCCTAATTCTACTTGTAAGGAATTTAGAATACCACAAGCCTTATATGTTCTCCAATCAAAATATTTCAATGTGGCAGGCGACTGACTTAGTTGATGTGAACCAATCACTTTCCAGCAAGACATAGACATGATGCAGGTTAAGGATCTCTCATCCAGAATAGAATTATGAATTTTCTTACCATGAATGAAAACATGAATGATAAAGGCCAATTGAGCTGGAAGGAAAGGGGTATAGTTTTCATGACTGAAAACAAATAGGTTGGAATCTGAAGGATCCACACATTCGGTAGATGAAAGCAAAACCATTTTTTGTGCAAGATAGTTTTACAAAATATTGAGGGTCGACATAGCTGATGGAGACTGATCCAAGTCCTCAAGTAAATTATAATTTTGAGCAGCCCTTGCATAAGGGTTGAAAGCAGATTGATGAATAACGCCCTTCGAAAGCTTAATAGTTAACTACGTAGGAATTGTGGGTGGAGGACGATCAGATGTAGGTGATACCAAACTGGAATTTTTATCCATATCGTGATCATTTAGAGGAGTCACATTACCATAGTCCTTGTTTCAAGTAGCCACAATAATATCATATTTATGCTTTGTGGAGGAAAGCATTAAAACCGTGTTAGAGGAATATGGGTCCTGAGCAACCATATGGGTATCCTGATTGGGAAACAGGTCGATCAACATAGAGGAAGAAGTGGAGGATTTCATAAACTAATTCACTTCTGTTTGGTGAGGATAATTATGATTAAAGTGCTCCTTGTTGCAAATCAAACTTGGGTAGCTAGGCTTTCATTTCACATCAGAACACTAATTTGTTTGTTTATCCTGCGATGAAGAATCTTTCTTATTTTTTTCTTTTCATTTCTTCTTTCTTCCTAGTTGTTGTAAATATTTTCCTTTATCAGATGAAGTAACATTTATCTTGGAAGAAGAAGTCATTAGAGGATTATATGAAGAGTTTTGGGAAAAAACAATGAGAGAAACACCAGATGGTTTGCTCATTATTTGTGAATTGGAAAAACCATTTATTCCATTAGTAGCATGATATTATTTACCAGGAGTGGGAGGAACAATGTTCAAAGGTCTCAGAGCATCTATTATATTCACATAGAGCATGTCATATTGGGTGTAGATGAGGTCCAAATAATGAGCACGAGCAATTACTTTCTCTTCAGTCATGACTCAACAAATGGCTACATCCTCTATGATAGATGGAAACAGGGATTTAATGAACCATTGCCCTAACAATTGACCCTTAAAATAATTCGTAGCCAACTGGTGATGACACTGCTACTCATGAATGTGACCTGAAATATGAGTAGCTTTATTTTATTTGAAGTTGGTCAGAAGTTTCGTTCCAGTTTCATATTGAATGGGTAACTAAAAATGTGTAGGGAAGGTGGTAGCCAAGGAACTGAAATCATGAAATGAAGCTCTAGGTAACTCAATGTGCCATTTAGTTGTGGTACCTATAAGAGTACGTTGAAAAACACATAATCGTATGGAATCATCATTAAGAGAGTTCAAAGAACACCACACTTGATATGTCATGACATGGGTTCATAGGTATTCTCCAAGATTCTCATTAAACTTTGGGATATCCGAAGGAAATTTGGTGGGAATTATCGGCCACCAAGGCGAATGAGCAACGAGATCGTTGGTAAGACGAGTCAAATCTAGCAATTTGAGAGTCACCGCAAAAGGTAACTATTGGTTAAAATTTGATGGAGGATAGCCAGGATAAGAAGGAATAACTTGAGAAATGGGTACTTGCATTCTTGGATAAGGATGGTTCTAATAAAAAGGAACCTAACCAAAATAATAAGGAGCATTGTGGTAACCATCATATGCATAACCTTTTTGACTAGCTCCAAGATAAACCTGCAAAGGATGGAATGGTTGGGTTTGGATATGTTGGCCTTGAAAAGGAACATGAGGAACACCTTGATAAGGTCTATATTATTTCACTGTGGGATTTTGCATCATCCTGACATAAGGTGGGTTCGTTTTGGGTTGTTCCATACTAGACACATACTATTCTATTTTAATTTGAGGAGTACCTTACCCAAGAGGTTGAGATTGTAAGGTACCTTGTAAAGGCTTGGTAAATGGAACCTAAGAGGTACAAGATATCGACAGAATTGGTTGAGATGAAACAAGAACTTATAAAGTTTGAACTACATGTATTTGAACTTGTTGATACAGGTGGATAGGTAGGAATTTGAGATGAAGACAAAATTGGTTGAGGATTCAACAGGCGGTCCCAAAATGAACCAGGTTGGATAGGACAAGTAGGTTTCCAAACACTGGAAGCCATCCTATGGTAAGGAGGATTATAATAAGGTTGATTACCAATTTGAAGTATACCAACAATAGGTTCCCCCCTGCCATAGGAGGAGGGGATGATGGAGGCAACTGCAATACATATGGAGGGCACCCAACATAAGGAAAGTTAAGTTTTTGAAGATAATCATGTCCAATAACATAATAGACAGCTTGTTTTTCAATTGTAGGTGTAGGCAAAGGAGAAGGAGAACATTGAGTTTCATTTATAAGATAACTACTAGATGGAATTCCCAAAATGGATGACATGGGAGAGGTCCAAGGACTGGAAGCTACACTAGAGAAGGTACCAGATAAATATTGATAACTAGCTCAGATGGAAGGACCATCATAAGCATGTGCCTCTCGTGATGTTACAAACATAGATGAGGAAGAAACATTTTATGTCTCAACCATAGTGGCAGACATGGGTTGGGAGGTCAAATCGGATCCAATCAAGCTTAACAATCCTAATGAAGGTTGCCACGAGAAATATGTGGGTGTTACACATCATTTTTTCATTGTCCATGTGCTCCCTCATTCCTTGATCCTTGAGTACCTCTATAGTGAACCCTACATGCTTACCCTTCATGAAGAAACTCCCATTGTGTCCCTCTTCATGAGAAAAGCAATTCCCTTTTACACCACTTCCCCAAAAACTTTTGTTTTTCCCAGTTTACAAGAACAACGCTAATGGCCTTTGTCCTCCTCGCACCAATATGCAAGGATTAATTTTATCCCTAGCATTGACTAGAGCGACTGAGCTTTGTTCCAGTCATGACAGTCCTCTTATGGAAAGTTTTTAAACAAAGAGTTGAAGCTTCCAGCTCTAGAAGCTTCGTAATGGAATTTTGGTAAATGGTTTGGCTGGATGGGGTCGAGGATGTCAGTTTGCACTCCTTTCCCTTATAAGGATGTAACTACCTTAATATATAAGACCTTCTCCCATGATAATAGGAACCATTCATGCTATATAAGCCTCCATTTTTCCCAAGCACAAGCTAGTGTTTAGAGTTGAAGTGTTAATGGTGGTGTGCTAGTGCCATTTTGGTTTGGAGTAAATAGTAATCTATTCATAGTTGTAGCTATCTAGTTGTGTGAGGGATAAGTGTGATTTGGTTTGGAGTGAAGCCTAAAGGGAAGAGCCTTAAAACTATTGTGGACTGAGGCCATCATGGAATGCTAGCAGAAGTGTGTGGGAACCTGGTCTTGTCAAAGGAGAACTACAACGTCAAGACAATGGTTGTAATCTCTCTTTGATATTAATATATGCAACTATTGATTGATTTCCTACATGATTTGTCATCTTAAATATTCACGACTTACTTTTTCTTTACTTGTTAAGTAGGTTGAATTATAGTTTGTCTATTATCATGTTTGTTGTTTGTGGTTGTTTACTTGTTTTAGGTGCTTAAAGAAGGAAGCGAGAGATAGTTGGAGCAACCAAGCAAGGACATCATCAAATGAGATAAGTGTACTAAGAGGTAGGCCCTATTAATTGGTTATAACCTAAGGAAATCTTCCATACAATGTATTTGTTTTGGCTAGACCCATTATCAGGCTAAAGGAATTTGTTTGTGTCCACACTTATAATTTCACTTCACCACAGTGGGTGATTCCTAAGAATCAGGTAAAGGAGTTTGTGCTGGAGTCTGAATAGGAGGAAAAGGATTAATCTAAGAAAAAATGGAGTTCAATCCTATCAACAGGAGTAGAGGGATGAGGCTCCTCTTGTGGGATATCTACAATACTCACAAGTCCATATGGAAGAGGCTCACCGTTGAGTCCAAGATATATAGTTGGAGGTTTTGTTTGAGACAAAGGAAGAGAAGGGGAAGGACCTGAAATAATAGGTGAATATGGTTGAGGTTCCCTAGGATCAAAAACCTCAAGAAGTAAAGTATTTGACTGAGGAAAGTCAATTTCAATAACCTCAGGCAATAAGGTTTTAGGGGCTTCTGTTTCGATTGTGTTAGATTCAGCAGAAAAAATAGATGTAATCTTGAGCTCAGTACTCAAAGGGAAAGATGATTTTGGTTGATCATATTTAGGAGGAGGACCAGAAGTAGTTCCCAAATTTCCTAATTTGGTCGTTTCCATCTTCTTATGCTTTTGACAAAAGCCAGGAGTAACCTCTAGTGGAAGAGGAGGCTTATTTTTCATTCTACATGAACGAAAGAGTGGGGGATTTTGTTCTTCCATGTTGGATAATAAATTTTAGAAATTAACAAAAATAAAAAAATTAAAAGAGGGTAATATAGGCATAAAGGATTACCAAGTAACTGAGAACTACAATATACACCTTGGCAAACCAAGGAATTAACATATGTGTAGGAAATCTCCCTGAATGTTGTGTTCAATGTATCACGTTACACACGGCAGCCAACTTGATTACCTATGGTGAGGATAGCAACCTATAGGGGACTTCCAAAATATGCTCGGTAGTTTGTGGAAGTGCAGTCCGTAGTAGTGTTTTCTAATGCATAGTTGTTTGATGAGAGCATTCCCATATACTTTGCGTGCATGGAGCGTCGTCCAATATACCCAAAGGTACATGGAGAATGATCATATACTCTCACGTACGTGGAATGATATTTCACCCCCAGAATACAACATTGGAAAACAATGATAGCTCCTACATTTAACGATGTCGAAACACATTTCTAGCCTAGACCTCTAAATTTTTGCATTAATGTTATAAAGGCTCCTTAGGTTGATTTAATAAATTTTATTGTTTAAGCCTTCAATTAAGTTTCAGTTTTGGGGTTCACCATGAATGTCACCTGCATATCCTAAAATGAAAACTAGCATGAGGAAATGGAATCTTTCTAATTCAATGAAAATATATCTAAGGAAGGGAAGATACAAAGAGTATGCAGCAAACAATGTGAAAAATGAAATTCCCTTTTCAATGCAACTATTCCATTTCGATGCACACACAAAACCCTAAATTCCAATGGAAATATTTTTCTTTTCAAGTCACTTAATTTTTTAAAATGAAGAAAACTAAGATGCAAAGTCTAATCACTTATTCAAACAAGCTTTTCAGAACAATGACTAGAACACCAGATCATCCAAGCACTCGTTGATCAAACAAAATCATTTTACAAACAACCTAATGACAAGAACAAAGGAACATATTTAATCAAATCCTTACCAAAGGTATTAAAACAAAAGAAAATCAAATGGAGGCTTTAGAGGGACCACAAAACACTTAGAGACTAAAGGAAGAATAGTTAGAACAAGGCTTATCAGAGAAAAAATCAAGGTAAAGAAAGAATTGTGCATGAACAGGGGCCAACACGAGTGAAAAGGATGCACCAGTTTTATGCAACACAAGAATAGAGAAGGCTCAACTACGGTGCAATGCTCTATAAGGATACTAGATGGTGCATTGGTCTAGGGATACAAAGTTCTGACACAAGGATTGTAATTGAGACTCAATGAAAGGTCTTCCTAGGTCCGTTATTGACTGAATAGGACACTAAAGGTCCAAACAAGAGGTTAGACAAGCACAATGGAAAAATAAACCACAAAGGGAATACACCATTCCCAAGTGGAGTCGCCAATTTATTATTTGAAATATATGACCGCAAATAGAAGTATCTTTCCTAGGCCCGGTGGACTAACCTAGAACAACAAAAATACAAAGGGACTAATGTTTTCCTTAAAGTAAATACATGACAAGATGAATCCTACCTAGAATCTATCGCATGCTTCACTTCTTCCTTGGCTTGAATGCTCCAATCCTAGCTCTGATCACTATAATTAGAACCTGCACAATCATATAACACAAGCCAATGATCCACGAAATCTATGTAGCATCATCTAATCACTTTATTCAATAGATCAACATGGTATTAAAATATATGGAACCATAACATCATATATAGGAAAACAAAGAACTCTTTGCATTAATATAAATGGAGTGTTACAACCAAAAGTAGACTTCGATCCTAAAAAAGAGCTCCTCCAAGTTGATTTGTCCTTTACTTGTTACAAAATGGACCTCTAATCACCCTAATGCATGGAAATATATCTCTCACAGTAATAGCATAAGGGTAAAATCACTCTCCAAAATCCAACCCCTTGACTATGGATGGTAGTAAATATATAGATGAAGGAGGTAGTTCATGAATTCTTTTCTTTTTACCAATCTAGGCTTGAGATCCACTCTTGATGGGAGGATGAGCTCAACGGATAGGGGATAAAAAATGCAAGGTAGGATAGGATACGATTCGATACTTTTATATAAGTAAAATGATTACAACATATCCTGGAAGATTCCAGAAGAATAGGCATCAGGATTCTCTCTATTTTTCTCGAATTTTTAGAATCAATGCACCCCCAACACTGAGCAAATTGTTGGTGATCAGTGTAGACACAGAGTAGGGAAATATGGTAATCATCGTTGTCTAGTAGGAAGCCAGGGAGCGTTGCTCCTTAAAATGACTGAAACAAGGCGTTTTTAGGTAGAAACTTAGGGATTATAATGAGTCATACTTAGGGATTTGCGCAAGGATGATCAAAAGGAGGTCAAAGGATGTTGACTAATCTAATTGAAGGTATATTGACCAGGTGTGACAAAATGGCCTAAAACACTCAACATGACGGACACTAAGATAAACTTTCAATTGTTGAAACTATTGTGTTAGATTCAAATCATTGATCTCACCTTGGTAATTCTTTATATCGACCTTCACTTCCATTTTGAACAAGGATTATGAATGATTCACGACACTTGAACTAGGTTAATCACTTTTAGGTGTTTTCTTTAGCTAGTTCTTTGGTTCTTCTCGATCTCCTAATCTCCTCTTCTGATTTTTCCTATGCATTAGAACCCACATCTTCTCCAAATATCCAAAGCTTATTTCTTAAGGCCAACATGAGGAGATTCATATTATTGCTTATATCTGCAACTTTTACATCCAACGATGAAAACCTCTCCTTTTCATAATCACAAGGGTAATTCACATATTTGTCAACCATGATTAGGTTTTTATGAATTTTGGCCTAACTAATCTAGATTCCTTGCATATCTCCACAATATAACCAAAAAACCTACTCTCACACCAATATAATCCATAAACTACCATGGATATTCCATTGGATAATTCATGACAATAGATCCAATAAAACTATATGTTAAAATGTGAAATCTACAATATTAAAATTTAATTTTTCTTTAGATTTCTGGATCTATAGATTATTGTTGATTGTGCATGCCTGAAAATTACAATTATGCAAAAAATAGAGAACAATGAAATAAAAATTCACAAACCATGATTTGACAAAAGATATGACATGGGAAACCATTTTGAGAAAAACCCAAATGGAAGGTGGGGTTGCTTTGCTCTCTTACTCAGAATAGAAAATGACTGCTAGTGTAAAAATGTATGGCTTGTGGCCCATGGGCTGCTGCACTACACAAATCCTATGTATGCTCTCTATCTCCTATCCCTCTCGAATATTTTTTGTCATCTATGGCAGAAATGAAATAAACATAATGGAACCCCTTTTCCTCCTAATGGCCTTGTTATAACACAACCTCATAGCCTACTATTGGTTAGGTTTGACTACCTCAACTCTTAACTAGAATTACAATATGGACTCTTGTAGATTATTCTTCATAATAATCACATGCATATCCCCTTTTACATTAATAATGGGGGTTTACATGGCATTCTCTCAAATTATGGTGGTGAAAACAGGAAGGTGAATGTCTAAGTGGAATAAATTTTGAATGTAGACTCTAATTGGCATGATTTTGTACAACATTGTAAAGGTCTCTTTGTGTAGAATATGAAAAATGGTGCACCTAAAGAGGTATATTTTTACTCCCAAAAAAACAACATTTGATGCCTCAAAATTCTCCTAGGATGTTTCAGACCCAATTTGCCAAACTAGGTTCCAACTGTAAAAATGGTCCTATCAGATGATTCCTCCACTTTTTCAACTCTAAAAGCATCGATATGGGTGAAAAAAACATAATGTTCCAATAGAGGCTAGACATAGAGAGAAAATGTTTTGACTTCCATCCTTGTCCTAATTGTGAGAGGACAAATCATTTATTAGAAAAATATCAAAAAATGAAGTAAGTTAAGAAGATAGCTAGTAATGGATGGAGAAACTCTTGGAAATAATATATGTAGGCAAAATAAGTACGTTGCTCTTATAGCCTAGTAAAGATAGATGTAAATATAAAAAAAATAAGAAAAAACAAAAGCAAATAGATGTCATTCAAGTATTCTAGGTCATGATTTTGGGCATGACCCAAATCTAATTCTATATATGCTATGAAGTCAAAGATTGTGCTCTCCGGACATGAAGATGGGGAGGACAATGATAAAAGAAACTCTCATACACCTTAAAGAGGAGGAGCAAAGTTATAAAGTGATGAAGGTTAGTGGTAAATCATAAAACACCTCATTACTCAAAGAAAATATATTAATGATCATACATAAACCACTACATTATTCAAAGAATATTGGTTAGCGGTAATCCCAAAACCAGCATATCATTGAAAGCAGATTGGTTAGTGGTAAAAAATAAATCACTAGTGACCAATATCCATGGAATATGGTTAATTATCAACTAGAAAAAAACCACCATATGAAGTGAATATGATTAGTGGTAAACCAACAAAACCACCACCTAAAAAATCCATAGCTCTAACTTGTATTCTTGCCAAAATGAATTATTGAAAAATATCTCACCTTGAACTTGAAAAGGAAAATATCATATATTAGACTTCAAGATTTCAAATGAATCCTCAATCAACATTTCAAATTGAAAATAAAAAGGAATAACAAATCTATATCAATGCAAGACCTAAGCTTAATATATAATAATGGAAATAATATATATATATATATATAATATATATATTATATATATATATATATATTCCAGAGAAGATAATTGTCCTTGTTCATTAAGAAACAGGAGTAAATTACAATATAATTATAGCCAAATAACATCATAACATAAAAAATCTATTATATATATATTATATATATATTTATAATATATATATTATTCCAGAGAAAAAAAATTGTCCTTTTCATTAAGAAACAGGAGTACAATTACAAATATATATAGCCCAAAATACATCATAACATAAAAAGCACTTACAGCTTAGGTAACCATCACAAAATTGTGTGGCAATAACAAAAAATGGGCACGATATATAGAGTTGTATGCTAGAAATAACATAATCAATATTATTGCAAAAAGGATACATTAGTAGCAAGAATGAACCCTAATATCCTAATGGCAAAAATGATTAACCAATTTATAGTTAATTAAATCTATTCATGAGCTGACAGAAAACAAAAAAACACCATGACATATCAAAATTTTGGAGCCATTTGAAGGTCACTCAGGAGTTGAATTAATCCCCTCCTCAATAACTAAAGGCCCCTTCGTTCTTCAAAGAAGATGATCCCTTTCTCTACATGTAGAGCTACCTTGGATACGTAACCAACTTGATGGTTCCATCCCCTTAATATGTGCTAAAAGGATAGATTGTGAAAGAGACCCTTAAGAGATTGAATTCGATCCATCCAGTGATGGAGGGGAAGAACCTTCGGATGGCATCTCTCCACAAGCCAATCAATAACACACTTTAAATCTCCATAAATCAAAAGAGAGATAATGTTCATGGAGGTAGCAATATATAATGCGGCCCAAACAACTGTAACCTCTGCTTTGGTGTTTGACCTTGAACCAGAATTCATCCAAATATAAAAAGACACATTATCAGGGAGAAATATGATGTCACCCCCTCCACAAATTCCAACCTCATTAGAGAATTTTTTAGGTCTAAAATGGGTCTTCTAAACAATATTACAAAATATTAGTGGAAATAATAAAATAAGATCACATTACATCATCAAACTTTAAAGGGAAAAAAAGGAAACTACTTTATCAACTCATATTTTCAACTTATCTCCCTATGGTTTTACTCAAATTTCAAGTGGGAGTAATCATTGGATGCAGAATTTAATTCATCATCCAAGGAGTACCCATGTTACATACTTTTGATGTATCATGCTACACGGAAAATGAGAAATACATGAAAAAACATGATTGCAATCACTTTTTTTCATGTATTTCTCCTATTTTCTGTAGCATGGCCCATAAAAAGTATGCGAAATGGGTTCCCATTAGATGAGTAATTAAATATTACATCCAATGAGTTCTCCCACTCGAAATTTGAGTAAAACCATAGGGAGATAAGTTGAAAATACGAGTTGAAAAAGTAGTTTTTTTATTTTTTATTTTTATCTTTTTATGTTTTTTACTCCAAAAATGGTGAATCATCCCCCATGGCTGAAATCATCATCTTGAATCCTACTGGTTATTATAAATTTAATTTTGATTTTACATTTTTTTTTGCGGCCCCTTTTTATCTCCAATTTTCTCTAATGTGATATGCACCATCAAAGTACCCTACATTAGCAGATAGTGGACTAGGAGGAAATCATAAAGAATGTCTTTGGGAATGCTTCAAAGGTTTGATATAATTAATGAAGAACCCATAATCTAAGATAGGATACCTGAGATCTCAATTAGGTGACCCTAAAAAGTATCCTTATTCCAAGCTTTCCATATGGCCCATGCAATGAAGATGGGATGCATCTTAGAGAGCCTTAGAAAATTCGCACATGAAAAATAAGTAATTGATAGATTCAAATTCCTTTGCGAAACAAATATATAATATTATATATATATATCATATATATATATATTTGTCCAAAAAAAATATTTTGCACAACAAAAGGTCCCAAATGTGTATTCTCTTCTCCAAATCCATCCAAATAAAACATTTCAGTTTTGGGGAAATGGGTCAATCTCAGATATTCTTATACCACCCATTTACCCTAGGCTAGGAAGAACAAGTTGTTATAACATTATAGGCTTGAATATAAATAATATGACCAAATTAAGTGTTCCAAACCTAGGCAATTGAGTCATCCTCAATGGATCAGATTAGACCATTAGGAATTAGATTCTTAACAAAAATGTCTCGTTCAACTGTTAGAGGACCTTGAATGCCCTATTAAAAATATGCAACTATGGTCAAATTCCACTTTCGACTACTCATTTGAAGGATATGATGATTTCATTGAATTCCTATTTTCAAGAGGACCAAAATGGACCTAAAGATCACCTCATTTAGACAAGCAAAAGTTGAGTTATGAATTATTTTATTCATACATATAATCAGGTTAGCCCTATGCACATGTACCAATGGACAGGTGGCCCCTCGTGGAAGCCTATAAATAGAATATACCTCAAGCTCATTTGGTCACATTGATAAAGCTCTTTTCTCCTCTTCTATTTTGTCTTGGCTTACACAAGTCTAATGGGGGAAGCTCGCACAAGCGTCTAAAACTACAAGATGAAGCTCGCACTGAACTAGGTTTTTCTGATTCATAGACGTTGACACAGAACTGAGCATTTAGTCCCTAGATGTTGGCAGACAATGGTCGTGAGAGTGACCAAGGACCCTTAGAGCCTGGCATAGATTCTTCATGAGAGTGATAGGGAGTTTGGGTTAGTTTGGTCGTCGGTCGCCCGCACAGAATGGTATAGGAGCAATCGAGTTACCATAGTCACTATCATGCAGTTCACATAGAGAAACCATGTATGTCATAGTTTCTCGAATAGCTCCTCCTTCCTAGGTCTGGGACACCAAGATGAGATTTCAGTGTTCCGAATATTTCAATCATTGATAGCAATGTTCGGTAGCAGGTTACATGTAGTGAAAATACATTACAGTTATTTGATGTTTAGATGCATTTCATGGATATTCTAGTTTTTGTGAAGATATGGATCAATATACTCTCTTTTGCTGAACCATTTGATGACAATATATTAGAAGAAGATTTGCAATGGTTTCCCCATAGTGGGTTTTTTCTTGGTCTCCGACCAATCTTGGTGTCTCTATGTGTACATGTTTTTCTTCTATTGTTCTGTTATGTTCTGGTACATTGATGATGATGTTATTGTTCTTTTTACATAGTTGCATATGATGATGAATAATGATGTAAATATGAATATTGTTATGATACTATGGGGTGAACTTAATATGTTAATGAAGTAATGTAATAAAATTAACATGGTGTCAGAGTTGGGCTAAAGAAAAACCATGGAGATCACCCCCATGGAGACACTTTGGATGGAAGCAAGAAGAGGATGGTTGAGACCTAAAAGAATGTTAGGGTATGAAGGAAACCCTAGGTAGTTAGTGCATAACGATTTTATGGTTAGGGTTTGAGAGAAACCATGGTTTATGGCAAAGATTTGAGATTTGATGTATGAAACTATAGCATGATCTATGTAAATATGCTCAAGCACTTGGGATAGATTTTATGAAGCCATAGATGGCCTGGTTCTTGATAAAGTTGATTGAAGGAAACATTCTTATGTGGACTATGGAGAGTGATGACTCTTGAAGGTTGGTTCAAGAGGGAGAGGATCACCTCTCATTGAAGATAAGTACTCCTTGAATTATGATGTTTCTTTACGTCTTTAATCTTGTTTAGACTTATGGGTCCGATTATTATGATTATTGCTTTTATCATTGCTTAGACTTCATGCATGTATGTTTGAGTATATGGATGTATCTAACCTCCTTTATGAGATGTGATAAGTATATCCCTCTTGAGGATAATTTGATATGCAAGAAAGAAAATCTAGATCTAAAAAGAGGTAAAGAGGAACTTCATGAAAACATGACAAGCACTACAAGTTGCCTATGAGAAGGTGCACAGGTACTTGAACTCTACAAGGAATGAAAGGTATATTGCTTCAATGTTATGTTTCAGCTACAACATTGGTAAGCATTATGGTATGTTGACAATGTATCCTTCGCAAATGGCTCATGCTTTCATATGAAAGAGAATTAGATTTACGTTTCCTCTTATGAAATGGTGCACCTAGTATTGAATATTTTGATACTCTTGATTCTACGAAGTTTCTTATTGCTAATCTTGGATATAGTGGCAGAACTTGATGTTTGGATAAAATCTATTGTTCTTGGAGATCCTAATTTTGTGAAGAAGGCTAGTACCTTAAATCTAGTTATATTATTGACACTTGACATGCAGAAGACATGATGAATCTCTTATAGAATGTTACCTCATTAATACTGATAATGCCTCCCATAAGTATGATGAAAGTATGTTGACACTCATGTTGTTCTGGTAAAGTTTTATTACATGCACTGACTTGATCCTATGGTAACCTTGATGATAGAACTATGAGATTGATACTCTAGATCTCTTATTAACCATGGTCATGTCTTTTATAATATTTATGGCATATGGTAAAAATGAATGCCCTAAACTTGATGGATTGACTCGATAGAAGTGATATTGTGTTCATAATATTTGAAGTATGTTGTCATTCATGTCCACTGTCTCTATCATGTGAATCTAACCTTTGATGAAACATCTATGTCATGACGTAGTAGCTGACATCAGCATGATATGACCATGTGTTGTAGTGGCTACAACTACCCTCCAAAAGTTTTCCTTCCCTTCGTTTTGGAGCCTTCCTCCTCAAAATATTAGCATCCATATTGTACTGCTTAGGTACTTCTATTTCATTTGATTTTATCTTTCACTTAACAACTTGTGTCCACTTACTTGTTCTATCGACTAACCACACGCTGACCCAATAACTTGGTTCACATCTATTCTTTGTGTTGTCTAGGAAAGTGCGCAATCCTAGAGGGAAGTCTCTCTTTCCCTCGGGAATTGTGCAGAATAGCCTTCAGCAACCTTGCTCCTAGAAATTGCGCAAAGCAATCCAACATCCTTGCTCCTAGAAATTGCACAAAGAAGGCAGCCTAGCCTTACTTTGGAAAATTGTGCACACCATCCCCAGAGTGAGCTAAGGCTCAAAACTATGTTGACCCAGCTGGCAACCAACCATGCTCTCGAAAATTGTGCAAAACATGAGAGACAGTTCCCTTTAGTGGATTTCCATTGTATGCGCCGGTTGGTTTCCTGGTTCCCTCTAGAACAATGCAATTCTTCATAAATTTTAGGGATATACTCTTAGCACTTGGACTTACATGCAAAGTCAATTTTAGAAACTTCCCACCAAGTGTCATTTTTTCATAGATTTCTGGCATGTGCATCATAAACCCTGAATCTAACAAATCTATTTAATGTACACCACAAAGTTCATTCTTTACATTCGATCTTGGATCTCTAGCATTCCCAAGGCACCTA
This sequence comes from Pinus taeda, assembly GCA_000404065.3. Classification (NCBI taxonomy): domain Eukaryota; kingdom Viridiplantae; phylum Streptophyta; class Pinopsida; order Pinales; family Pinaceae; genus Pinus; species Pinus taeda. The sequence goes on along the minus strand of APFE031731017.1, from coordinate 9,935 downwards.
AGAACCTTTGACATAGTCAACACAACTTTTCTGGGTAAGTTTTTATTTTCATGTCTTTTGCCACATTTTCTATTTCTTTTGACTTCTTAGCTTGTTTGAGTGTTGTTGTTGGGAAGGGGATCCCCCAAGGACATTTTTGGGCTAAAATCCCACATTTTGGGTCAAGTTTTGTAATAAAGTTGTAAAGCCTCCACATTTTTAGGTCGCGGAGCGTGAAGGTGTCATGAGTCATAAAGGGTTGTCTGCCCTTATTTTGTAAAGTGTAAATTTGGCTGTAAAGATCTACCCATGGTCCATGGAGCATGGGATTATATAAAAAGAGCTAAGTAAGTAAGCTCTAAGAAGTCATAAGTTTTTGGGAGTAGAAGACAAGGCTTGGAATCTTGGTAGAGAAGACTAAATTTCGTTTCTTAGCGTAGGTAGAGGCTCTACAACTGAGTACGCAGAGGCCTAGGGTAGAATTTTGTAGCTTAGTGCACTGACCCTTGCAACTGTGTGCACAGGGCAGATAGAGTCTGTAATAATATGAAGATATCAATAAAGAGAAGTATTCTGCAATTCCCATGTATATACTTCGTGTTAATACATCTTGTCATATTGTGTATGGATTTCATTAACAATCCTTATGTGATGCATGAATGTATGTAATTATGTTGGTTAATTGAATGCAAGTGAGAATATCTATTTACACTGTGATAACTGTGATTATTTGGTAAGATATGTACAACACTTAAGATAACTTGGGAACCTGTATAATATACTATCATAGCAATGAAAAAGTACCTGGATCACAGGTTAGGGCTGCGTGAAGGTCAATCATACTCCTTCTTGAAGTTACTAAAGGGTGGAATAAAGGGATGGACTGACAAGGCCCGAGAGCTTAGTGACCTACACGAAAGCTGGAACAGAGGTTATAAACTAACATCATAACCATCTTAGGGTGTGGAAACTTGGTTCCAGCATCCCCCATACTACTTCAGGTGAGACTTTGGTCCATGCTCCACGGGTTGATGTGGAAAGGGCCAGTAGCGTAGGGATTTGTTTGGCTAACTAACGTTGAACCTAGGTCAGGTCCCATGCAGCCAACAAATGGTTTCGTTGCCGGGACCAGAATCTGCATAAGATGTGTGTGATGTTGTATCACTGGAATCCAACTAAGAAAGAGATTGAATATTGGTTGGACAAGAAGATCCACAAATTCACGGTGTAAGAAAACAAAAATCCTTGACTGCCAAAGGAATAGTGGTTGAATAGGTACATATATACATAAATTCATGAGATCTCTTTTTTTTCCTTTTCGGCTGAGTTATACGAGTGGATCGCTAAGCTAGCAAATAGCCAAGGAAGGTGGAGACTTGACGGTCCTATTGTTTGGACCTTAGAGTTAGTACAGAGACTGGAAGCCTCTAAGGATAAGATCACTCGCACTATCAATCATTTGCTCCATCGCATCATAGGAGGATTTCTGATTGAATTCATAGTCAATACCTCAGTTAGTTACAGCAAGGCAGCACAACACTTTTTCAAAGGTCCATGAAGTAAGTACTTGAAGTCTTTAAACACCTGGATTAAGATGTTATTGTGTGAAAAATGAGTTATGTATCTACCTTGATGTTTGGAGCTACACGAAGTGGGAAGACTTACATGAAGGAAGGAAGGAAGGGTCTTGAATATAGTCCATTGATTTCACCTCCATTAGGTGACAAAGAGGGAGTACCGTAGGCTTCTCCACGAAGTGCAATTTAGTTGATAAGATGAGGATTCCCGCAACTGCCACCTCGACCCACACCACCTCTGACGTCACCACTGTCACCTATGACTTCACCCATACCACCACCACCTCCACCGTAGTTCAGCATGGCAAATTCAATGATGCTGCCTTTGTTTAAAGGCTTGGGAAATGAGGACCTAGACTAGTTTTGGTTCATTACGAAAGTTGTATGGGAAGCTCAGGGCATTAGATATGATCACATGAAAAAGGCAACATTCGTTAGTGCTTTTCAGGATTGCATGCTAACCTGGTACATCAAGTACTATAATGATAACCCAAACATTAGAGTGGTAGACATTCAGACTGCGCTCAATAAGGAATTTAGTAAGCATAAATGTGAGGCACATTCGATTGTGGGGTTTAAGGAAATCATGATGAAACCATGCGAGACACCTTGGGAATGGGATAAAAGGTTGAAGTGTAAAATCCATGAAGCTAATATGAACTTAACAGATGGACAACACCACGAGTGGTTCGTGGCTTCGCTCCTGCCACACCTAAGGGTTGCGCTGTCATAACAAAAGATAACGACTTAGGCAAAGACCTTGGAGATTGCAATGAGACTACATGAAACACTAATGCAAGATCCGAATCAGGGGATTCAGCAGATCCATGTGCAATTGCAAAATCTTTGCCTTGAAATGCAAAGCCTGAAGTAGGACAGAACAGCTTGACTAGAGGTGCACGAAGAGATATGGTGCCTAAAATGTAAATTTCAAGGGCATGACAAAGACCATTGCCTAGTATTTGCGAACTATATTGCAAGAGGAGTATCGATGCCTTTGAGGCCACAAGCTCAAGTAGGACCAAGTGTGGGGCCTGCATTGTGGTGCGCTATATGTTAGGTAGCAGGAAAACATACAACATATAACTATCATTTGCTGCATAAGTTTGTACAAATGCTACAGCAAATGTTCTACAACTTCTGCAGATTAGTAGGGCATGATGAGCGCAACTACAAAAGATATGAATTCATGATGGATAGAACACGCGCTTATAGGGTTTAGGTAGAAATGTGGCCCCCTGATCGAAGCGCAGGGATGGTGTGAATAGGATTTTTAGGGACACAGATGAGGTCGAGGAGGAGGAGGACTTAGCAGAGGCCAGGGATAATTAATCTGCTATAATTGCGGAGGACCCAGACATTATGTCCATGATTGCACTAACCCTACGCATCCTTCGTGCAAATATTGCACTATGTTTGATCATTAAACAGAGGACTACCCTACGCTGATATCCAGGATACGAGACAAAGGGGTGCTACCACTGTAGCCAACTCAGAACCTGCAGATGAGGAGGTTCGAGCCTCGCGAAGAAGATCCGAATGTGAATATAGTGCTCTGAAGTGGAATTGTAATAAGGGATGATAAGGGAAAATAGCTCGAAGATAATGCTTGGGTTTGTAATGCTCTGGCAAAGAAGGCTGAATTTTATTTGGAGTGCAAATGCAAAAAATTCATGGAAGCGAAGAATAGCTTCGCTGAGGCCTCCACCTTAGGGAGAAAGGGTAAGCTTGATCAAGAGATAGACCCTTCTATGCTTACAACTTTTCTAGAAACCTGCATGAATTTGTTGCGTGATAGCAAGGCTATGAAGGGATTACAGTAGCTTATAAATAAATGCGCAGGAAACACATCAGGTGAACAACACGTGGTACAAAATATTGGTAAGCATAAAACAAGGACAAGATGAGAGATGAGACTGACCGCGCAGATAGGAGAATATGAAATGGATCAGGTTATTTTGGATCTGGGGTAAGACACGAACATCCTACCAAAGCAGACTTGGGAGCAGATGGGAAAACCCGCACTACAGTGGTCTTCGATTTAGTTAAGGATGGAAAATCAGCATAATATCATCCCCATGGGGCAGATGCAAGGGGTGATTGTAGATATTGAAGGCACAAGCACGTTGGCTGACTTTGAAGTAATAGAAATTATGGATGACAGCAACCCATATCCTGCATTCCTTAGCATTGATTGGGCTACTGACATGAACGGGGTGATAAACCTAAAGAAGTGGAAGATGGTATTCGAAAAGAAATCGCTTAACGTAATAGTACCCCTAGATCCTGGGGAAGGATCATGCTATACTGAACCATTCTACGATTATGAGAGTGTTGATGATTTGGACTGTATATATAAGATAATAGCATGAGATCAAGATTGGGTGAATCTAATAGTTGATGGATGAATTACATCGGATTGCAAGAGTTCTTGTACCTTGGACTCTGATGAGAAATTAAAGCGTTGGAAGAATCGATTACATGAAGTAACCACACTGATTCGTAACATGATGACTCGGTCACTACATTGTGTGTCATTAGAAGTAAGAAATCTACCCACTTATGATGGCTTGAATGATGTAGATGTATTTTTGGATCCATTTGAGAAGAAAGTACTAGAAAAGAAGCACTTCCAGGCTTTTGACTGGGCACTGCACGCTACTCTTGCAAGATGGTGAGGTACGCACAAGGGTAGCTTTGATGATTGGTGCAAGTGTAGGAGAATGATGAGAACGTGATTTGGGAAGCTGAAGCTACGAATAAAAAACATGTATGATGGGAAGGATGATCTATGTGCACACTTGGCCAAATGGGCTCAGGCTTATGGAGTGAAGCCCCAACCGGAATGGGTGCACCTATTCTGTCATACCTTGGATGTCATCCTAATGAACTGGCACTTACAAAGAGGGCTTCGCCATGGTACAGGTGAATGGGATATTTTTTACAAAGGATTCATAATGACGTTCAAATTTGAAGATGGGTTTGACTGTATTGACAAAGAGCTACAAGAGGTGAAAGCAGCAATATTTCGGATACCACAGGATCCTTTGGACTTGATTCACCCGATTGGACCACTCAGCTGAGCCACATGCTGGAATGCTATAATGTGACCGCTGGGGAAGAACATAAGGATCCGCAAAATATTAACATCCCTGAAACAAAAGGTCACCACGAGGTTGAGGGACCACAAATTGAGAATTTTGATATAACTACGCCATTAAAAACGAAGCAGGTGAATATTGGTACAGAGGTAAAGCCCAAATTTGTGAAGATTGGAGATTACTGGGATGACAAGATGGTGGATAAGGTCACTGAATTGCTCTGCGAATGCCACGATTTGTTCCCTACCAAGTTTACAGAGTTAAAAGGGATAATAGGAGACCTGGGCGTTATGAAGATCACGTTAAAACTTGATGCGAAGCTGGTTAAGAAAAGACCTTACTACCTCAATCCCAAGTACAAGGAGAAGGTTCGCTTAGAGCTAGACAAGATGCTCATAGTAGGCATCATTGAGCCCGTAAAAGAATCTGATTGGGTAAACCCAATGGTGGTACAAGAAAAGAAGTATAAGGATGAAATAAGGATATGCATAGATATTAGGAAGTTGAATGACACTTGCGTACACAATCCTTTCCCAACTTTGTTCACTGATGAGGTATTGGATAATGTAGGTGGCCAAGAAGCGTATTCCTTCACTGGCCAAGAAGCGTATTCCTTCACTGATGGGTTCTTTGGGTACCATCACATCAAAATTGTGCTGGAGGATAGAAGCAAGACGACCTTCGTGACTGAGAGGGGATGTTTTCAGTACACTGTAATGCCTTTTGAATTGAAGAATGTGCCCACAATTGTTTCAAGCATAGTCATTGCTACGTTCAAGGAATTTATTCATAAGTTTTTGTAGGTGTACTTTGATGATTGGACTATTTTTGGGTTGGTAAAAAGCCATGTGGCAAGTTTGCGCATGATACTAGATAACTGTCGAAGGTACCAGATTGTGCTCAATCTGAAGAAGTGTCTACGTTGTGTTCCTTTTGGGACTCTGTTGGGTCATGTGGTTTCTGTTGGCATTATAATTCTGGTATGGCTCTATGATACAGATGTTGTACTTGATGGAAACTCACTCAAGTGTTTTGGCTCTCAAAATGATGGAAATTAAGAGGCTCGCAGGTGAATGGTTCAAAAGGTGCGGACCCACAGGTTACCCATACAGGAGGTGCGGTCGGACCCGCAGGTTACCAGTTCAAAAGGTGCGGACCACAGTGCACACATTTCAAGGCAGTGAAGCGCGTTCACATGGGGTTTCTTATGTTTGGCTCGTGGTATTTATCCCGCCTTTTCTAATGCTATGGTTTTGGCCCATGGTATAGGATCTATTTTAGCCCTGGGTTGGATCCCTTGTATTTGTTATTGATGGTTTTGTCCCATGGTGTGAATGAGGGCTTATCTATAAATAGGGAAGGAAATCACTTGGCCAATGTATCTTTTTGCAAATTGAATATCTTAAGATCTGAAATATTGGGTTATTTTTCAAAAGCTTGATCTATATAAAGCAAAGTTGAAAGCGAATCTATGAAGGGTGATCTCTCGAGCGCATGATCAGATCTGAGCATCTGACTATCGGTGGTACACTGGGGCACTGCCAGTTCGGCCCTAATCAAAGGTACGCAGGAGATTAACAATGCAAGTGTGTGGGTACACAGAGAAGAAGAAGGAGAAGTGCGTGGGTACGCAGACCAGAAGAAGGCCCAATGCGTGGGTACGCAGCGCGATAGAGGTTTGGGTGGGTAGGCACAGCGAAAGTATGCGGCACTTCAGAAGCCGCAGGTGCGTAGGTACACGGCGCGCTAGCATCTATGGGTGTGTGGCTACAGTAGCAGTACGCGGCGCGATAGTATCTGTGGTTGCGTGTCTCCAGTAACAATACGCAGTGTGATTGAAGAAACAGTGTGTGGGTACGCACTGTGGCAAAAGGGTCTCTGCGGGTATACGCAGGGAAACAGAAGGAGAAGTGCGTACGAACGCAGACCAGAGAAAGAAAAACTGCGTATCTATCTTAAGATCTTTGGTTGGTTGAATTTTTTCTGTTGATAAGGTGTTCTGGGTTTAGTTTACTATTACTGTTGATCTGGTTACTGCAGTTGACTGGGTGATTTACTTGTACTTGATGATCTCTTGATGTTTATGAATCCAGTTTGAAAATTTATGAAAAGTGGTCCTTGAAAGAAAAGAAGTAGGGGGTTGTAGCTCCCTTCCAAGAGAGACTAGAAAATGAGAGAGAGTTGTAGCTCTCTGCAGGTTGCAGCCTGCGTACTGGTAAAGGACTGCACCAGTACAAAACCTTTGTAAAAGAAGTTTCTAATTCGAAACAAGATAGAGACATATTGCAGCAGGTGGTTTTCACCCACATTGGGTTTCCACCTTACATCTGGTGTTCTTTGGTGTGACTTTCTGTTTTCTTTTTTCATGCTCATTATTTTATGGTACTGACATGCAAAAATAATTCAAAGTGTAATTAAGGAATATTTATTAAAAGAACTTGATAATAATGATTCATGCCCCCTTTCAGTATTATTTACAACAATTGGTATCAGAGCAGGTCCTTTTGAGGGAGCTTGATCGCTTGAAGAAAAATCCATCATCATGAGCAACTATGAGAGGGAAGCATCGATTAGGCCACCAATTTTTGATGGGACAAACTTTGTATATTGGAAGGTAAGAGTTACTGCCTATCTTCAATCTTTGGGTACTGAAGTTTGGGACATCATAGAAACAGGGTAAACTATTCCATCAGCTACTCCTACAGATCCAGCAGAGAAAAAGAAACATGAAACAAATGCAAAGGCAGTCAATACTCTTCTAGGATGCCTATCTCAATCAGAATTTGTGAAATTTATGCAGTATAAATCCGCAAAAGAAATATGGGACAAGATCGTTCTGAGTTACGAAGGAGATGATCAGGTAAAACGTGCAAAACTTCAAACCCTCGGGATTCAGTATGAAAATCTCAAGATGTATAATTATGAAAGTGTGGCTAACTATTTTCTCTGTGTAGATGAGATTGTTAATTGTATGAAAAATTTGGATGAAGAAATAAAAGAAGCTGTTGTGGTTGAAAAAGTTCTGAGATCTTTGTCACCTAGGTTTGAATCTAAAGTTTCTGCTATAGAAGAAAAGGAAAATCTCCAACATCTTAAAATGTCACAACTACACGGAATTCTAACTGCTTATGAAATGAGGAAAGGAGGTCCTTCTGACAGGAGAGAAGCTGCCTTCAAAGCTTCAAGCAAAGGAGAGTACTATGAATCAGGAGAAGAAGAAGAATCAAATTTTGTCAGAAATCTTCAACGAGGTACTGGACGGTTCAGAGGTAAGTTGCCCTTCAAATGCTTTTCTTGTGGAAGAGTAGGTCACTATGCTGCCAAATGTCCTCATAAGGATAAGATCGACAAGGGAAAGGAACCTATTAGATGGAACAAGAAACAAAATGCAAATAAGAAGAGCTACTACACTCATGAAGTCAGTGACGGTCTATCAAATAGTGATGAAGATGAACGAGGTAATGACTATAAACTTTTGATGGCATATGAAGATGATGATTACATGGATGCTATAGATGTGGATAGTTTTTATGAAGAGATTTCTAGACTCAAGACATTTATAGAAGAAAAGAATATGATCATTGATACTCTACAATTTCAAATTGATGAAAAGGAAAAATATCTTGAAAAGTTAGAAGGTGAAATTGTTGGCCTTAGAAAAGAGATTGAGAAAACAAAGGCTATTAATCTTAAGTTTTTCAAAGGATCTGAAACTCTGGATGAGATCATCAATGTACAGCGTTCTCCACTAAACAAGACAGGTCTGGGGTATAATGGAGAAATCTCTCAAGCATCCACCTCAAAGAGTTATCTTGATGCAGCAAGAAGGAATGAGAAAAAGCTCAATGGAGATCACCAGGTAAAGCAGGGACGAATTACATCAAGAGCAAACAAAGACTATCAGGTGAACCAGGGGCAAATCGTCTTAAAGGTGAACAAAAGCTACAACCAGCCACAAGTAAAATCTTCTCAATTTGTTTCAAGAATGGATATCAATAGAAATTACAATCATGTGGCAAGTAGATTTGATAACTGCAGAAGTTTCTTCAATGGACAGTGTTTCTCTTGTCATAACTTTGGTCACAAAGCAGCTCAATGTGTTGCATATAAAACAATCATGACTAGAGAAGCTCAAAAACAAAGAAGTATGACTGGAATTACAAAGAGGACCTATAACAATTTTTCGGCTCTTGAAAATGAAGTTGAATGTTCTATTTGCAATAACTTTGGTCATGAAGATTCTGAATGCAGGAGCAGGTTTCAGCGGGCAAAGGAACAACCCTCAAATACCAAAACATGGAGAATAAAGGAACCACAAACAAAAAGATGTGGGATAGCCTTTTATGTAGAGGGACAGGAAAATCTATGGTACATCAACAGTGGATGTTCAAAGCATATGACAGGTGATAAAGACAAACTTGAATCATATTCTACTTTAGAAAAGGGAAAGAAAGTTTCTTTTGGAAATGATACGCCTGCAGCTATAAAAGGAAAAGGCACTGCTAAGTTAAAGGAAAAGGTAAAAGTTGGAAATCTTTTGTATGTTGATGGATTGAAGCATAATCTTCTGAGTGTCAGCCAGATGTGTGATCAAGGAACCGAGGTAATATTTAGATCAAATGGATGTCGGGTTCGTGATCTTGATACAGGTGAAATACTCATCAAAGGTAGAAGAACTCCAAATAATCTATACATATTTGAAGAAGGACAACAACAATGCTATTTAAGCAAGGATGATGAACACTGGTTATGGCACTGGAGGTTGGGGCATCTAAGCTTTTCACAAATAAGGAAAGCATGCAAATACCAGGCAGTTCGTGGTCTTCCAGATATCAAAATTACAGACAACACCATATGCAAATCATGTCAGTTTGGAAAGCAAACCAGAACTAACTTTCCGGAAAAAGAAGGATCAGCTAGCATGCCTCTTGAGCTAGTCCATACAGATGTTTGTGGTCCTTTTAGGAAAAGGACACCTCGAGGAGAAGAATACTTGATATTATTCATTGATGATTTCTCCAGGTTTTTTTGGTTAGGTCTTATGAAGCACAAAGATGAAGCATTCGAAAAATTCAAATCTTTCAAAGCCTTGGTTGAAAATGAATCGGGTCACAAAATTAAGTGCCTCAGATCCGACAGAGGTGGGGAGTTTACCTCAAATGAATTTTTTGATTTCTGTGAAGAACATGGGATAAAAAGAGAATTCTCTATAGCTAGAACTCCTCAGCAAAATGGAGTTGTGGAAAGAATGAACAGAACAGTCCAACAAATGGCCCGT
>APFE031731014.1:0-11954 GCA_000404065.3 Pinus taeda | reverse complement strand
AACCTAGTGGAGTCACCCCATATATACGCGACGGTACGTGGGAGCCCAAATCCGTGCTAGACCACAATTGAATCACACCAGGAGGAATCACCCAACCTTAATGCAAAAACAAGAGTGACTAGGTTTAACGACGCCGGAGCACGTCTCTAGCCTAGACCTCTAGATGTTTACATTACGTTCCAATGCGTTTTTAGATAAATTTGGTTTATTTTACAGTTGATCTTGAATTAAGTTTCAGTTTCAGGTCCTACTGTATGATCTCTCAGAAATACTTAGATGCAAACTACATGCCAAAGAACATCGTTTCTTTCGATGAATTCTAACTATGAGAAGGTTAGGAATTTTTCAATCAAACAAAACGAACTCAAGCAATCAAACAACCTAATGCAACTAATGGCAAGGAAATGAAACTTTTCTTTTGAAAACAAAAACCAACGAAATGTTCTTTTCCTTTTAACTATTAAATGCAAAAGATACTAGTTTGATTTTCTTTTCAATGGCACAAAGCACTTAAAATGATTTTGAGAGATAGCTACATCAAGAAAAAGGAATAAAATCTCTCGATGAAAAGACAACAAAGTCCCCAAGACACCAAAGCAGTTTTCCAAATCAAAGGAAAAACTAAGGTTTATGAGCTATGTGATCTAAGCTCAACAAGACAAAAAAGAATTCAAAGGAGGAGGAAGCAAATCGCTTGGAACACAATTCACATGAAAAGTGTGCAAACGTAATCTGTGCACAAATGAGAATTCTCAAACACAAGATGATTCTAATGTAATCTAAGAACCAATCAAGTGCAAATCAAGAAAATTGGGTGAGATTTCCAAACAAGCTAGAAGTGAATCACTCAAAGCATAGAATACCAAACTTTCACAACCACTAGATGAGTGCGGAAAACAACCAAAAATTTGACTAGATTATCAAACCACCACTTCCCACAGAAGGCTCGACATGCACAGCCACTAGATGTTCTAGGGCTAGGATACAAAATCGATAGAAATAAGTAAACAACTAAAGGATAAAAGTAATAACCAGTCACGCAAAGGTCTAACACACTTCCAGAAGCTGCAAAAGATATAGAAAAACAAAAATCCGAGTTTAAGGAGCTTTTAACTAACAAACTGGAAAAATTCACAGAGATGGTGCGAATGTGAATCTGCAACTTGCGCTAATCATGAATTGGCGCGACTGTCAAAGGAAAAAACGCGCCAACTGGCACGACTGTCAAAGGAAAAAATGCGCCAACCGTGTTTTCTGACCCAAAAAATAAATAAGACAAATAACAAATGACCCAGAAAGCTCATTAACTCAGGCAAGCAAGAGAAAACTAACATGCAAGACAAAATCCAAATTGTTCAGTCCGTAAACCAAACGGGAGATTGACTGAAGTGGCTTTGATCTACTCCACTAATGCAAAGCAATAGTGTTTCGAAGGCTATCTGGCCATGCTTCAGACTCCGTCTAAAGTTTACAAATCAAACAAAAAGCTAAACTCCCCAGTGGAGTCGCCAAATTGTTGAACAGGTAAATCCCCTCTGCGGACAGAGGCGATCCCACTAGCCTAAATGGGGTCTAGCAACAATCAAACAATGCTAACACGCAGGTTCCTAATTGCAAATCAAAGATCGATGATGAGAGCCTACCTGGATTCCAACGCTAGTACTTGTAGAAGAGTCGTCACTCCTGTTCCTTTGCTCCGGCTGGTCACAATCCCCACGATCCTCGTGAACGGACATCTGCACACGCAAAGAACGACAAAAATACAAGCATAAAATCCAATAGATGCAACTATATATCGGTCAGAAAGGATATAACTCAATCATCATTATAAAGACAATAAGAGTGAAACCATAATGATAGTCGTCTATTAATGAATAATAGCCAGAGAAAGATACAACCAAGGTTCTGACGTTGAACCTATTCTCTGGCTAGGCGAGCAGCTATGTATGCCTTGCAATAAACCTTCTCTCTCCCAGGATTCCGACAGCATAACCTCCCTATGCTTCAAGGCTCTTACTATCACTCCAGACAAGCATAATCACAACTAGCATTACTCTAGAACTCACAAAAACTCCCTTGTCAAAAACTAGCAAACTAGCTTGTCTAATGCATGAGGACAGACTTTTATAAATGGAGAAGGGAGGAAGATTCAATGCACCAGGACGCCCATTGTGGATCGACATTATCTCCGAAAAGCTACTAAGGATAGATGTCAAGGATAGATGATGACTCTGACTCTATCAGATGGATTTTTCCTCTAAAAGACTTCATGATCGAAAGGAAAAAACATATGGGTGCGCGTTGGCCAAAAATCATTACCAAACTTAGTTGGCGCGAGTGTTGTTCTAGGACAGAGCGCCAATGGGCGCACCCTTTTTGAGGATCTCAGTGATTGGCGTGGATAAGACACTGTGTACCTACACCAATGGAGAAAGGGCACTTTTCAGGGATAATTTGCAGAAGGTGTCTTCAGTGAACATGAAATAAATACTCAAGGGAATATAATGCAAGTGTTTTTAGGCTATGTCACTGCTCATAGGTCCCAGAATGTATCATCCAATGTACGAAAACAGGGGTAACAGGGACGGTGACCAATGGTGACAAATTACTGTGTAACACATTTCATTGGGCCAATTGATGCGCCATCAGGGCAGAGAAAGTAGGTGATTGTGTGAACTGATTACTTGACAAAGTGGGTTTAGAAAAAGTTTTTCAAAGCAACAACAAAGGAGAAAGTGGTCGAGTTCTTAAGGGAAATTATTTTCTACAAATTTGGGTACCCAAGGGAGATAGTCACCGATCATGGGGTTCAATTCACATCACATCTGATTGAGAATCTCCTAACATAACATAATAGAAAACACAAAACACCTACTGCCTATCACCCTCAGGAAAATGGGCAAGTAGAGGTTACAAATAGGGAATTTCGGAGCATCCTCACTAAGGTTGAGAGCAGCAAGAGGAGATATTACGCAGACAGATTAGCAAAGGCCACTTAGGCGTATAACACCACTTGGAAGGTCACAACTAGGTTCACTCCATATGGTCTAGTTTATGGCAAGAAATATTTGCTTTCTATTGATTTTGAGTATAATATTTTGAGAATGGTAGCCTAATTGGACTTAGATGTCACCAAGTCATAGAAAGAGAGGTTGATCCAATTGAATGGCTTGGATGAGTTCAGATTGTAGGCCCTCCTCCACACTGAAATTATACAATTTCAAAAGAAGGTCTAGCATGATAAGAATATCAAGGAAACTTTTTTCAAGAAGGGGTTTGGGCATTATTATATGATTCTAGGTTCAGAGATTTTAAAGGAAAACGAATCACAAGATGGTTAGGCCCATACCTGATAGAAAAATTTCATTATAATGGATCTTTTCAAATCAGGACCATTGATGAGGAAGGGATCCCCTTGCTTGTCAATGGTTATAGGCTCAAGTTATACTAGAAACCTATGTCTAAGGCAGAATTTATCAGTACAATGAAGAGAGAACTCAAGGTGATTTGGAGTGTCATATCTCCTTGTCCAGAACACTCTTAGATATTTTTGATGAAAAGAAAGAAACAGGGAAAAAATTCATGGATGAAAAACTTTATGAGTCATCTGAGGCAAAATCCTAGGTTGAAAACCTTTTTGAGGTAGCCCAAGAGCAGAAAAAAAGAGAAGAAAAAAATAATAAATATCCTTAGGTGAAAACATCTCTTGAGGCACCTAGGGAAGGCATACAGGTTGAAAAACGCCTATGAGGTAGCCCATGTGTCTCAAGAAAAAAGAGAAAAAATAATTAAGAAAAGAGAGACACAAGAAAAGGATTTTTACCATGTCTGTTGACCTTTTTGTCATTTTGCAAGATTATATACAGGGGTTGATTCAATAGCTACAGGGCCAAAATTCTCAATATTTCTTCCATTCTTCCATCCATAGACTTCCTATCCATCATCTCCACCCATGTGATCACCTCTCTCCACCATCCCATTAGCCAAAATTTCAAGTTCACCCCCTCCCTAGACTACTACAGGAAGAACCTGTAATTCCTAGTTGAAGGTCCTATAGTGCCACAAGGGAGTTATGAAGAGCTATAAGAGGGATATCCAAGGACAATGACACCCCAAAAGGGACCCTGTGACCTTTAAAATTATAAATAAGGTTCCCAAATCATGTTCCATCATCGATCTATCACTCATCCACTTCATTTTGTAAAAAACAATTCACCCAATTCCTCCACTTTGTATTGACCTTGTTAAAACATTTAAAAACACACAGAAGCCATTATCTTAATTTGTAAAAGTCTACACTACTCCCTAATGGTCATATAATTGTCCTCAAGACTTGTTAAAATGTCATTCATCACCCCCATGCATATTGGACAACCTAGAGGAAAATGAAAGGACTCCTACAGGAAGAAAACCTCCTTGTGTAATAGCCTGTGCACACATCACAAAAAGCACTAAACTTGTTTTCTCTCATTAGTAGGGGGTGTTGGAAACTTATGAGAACACTTTGAAGTATTCATATCACTCCAAGGAGGACTCTCCACTAGCAGTAGCATCTTGAACATCAACAAGGTGGCTACACACACAACAAACACAACAGTCAAGTATCATGAGGATAAATGAAGAAATACACAGGAAATAAGCTATCAAGCCAACTCCCTTGATGCCAATGATATGGTACAACTCCAACATGCAAATCCCTGGTGTAGTTCGATAATGAGGAAGGCACAAGTCTAGAAAATTCTTATATCCTCCCTATGTGTGAATAGCAAAAATGTGTAAATGTCGAGAGGGGACTTTTTAATGAGTTGGAGGTGGCCAGTTAACTTGGAAAACCTTGGCTAGTAAACTAAAAGTGATGGTAAGCACTCATGGAATGTCAATATGTCACAACATCCAGTTTGGGATCATAAATAATGGGTGGCAATTATGATAAAATGATAAATAATTACTTAGAGTACAGACAACAGTTTAAAAGAGGAAACCCCGTGTGATTGCCAGGTCACCACAATGCTCCAAGCCTAAACCAAAAATGGCACTTATGTACTTTGGCTCGAGTTCTTTCAAATAACCGCTCATTGCAAAAGTAGTTAGTGAGAGGAACATCCCAGGGTGCTGTTGAGGAGCTTTGGACCCCGTTCTCCAATTTCTACAGGAGGGGTGTACAATCAAGCTTGCAACTGATAGAGGAGCGCCAAGAGAATCCTATAGAAAGGTTGATAAGGTGGAGGAAATATAAAGAGGTTTGAAGTGATCTTTGAATTACCACCTTCATCCCAAACTCCTTGAAAAAAAGTAAGTGCCACCATCTCCTTCATCTATCCATTAGATTGCATGCAAATTTCAATTCAAATTCTGTAGGAAGCGACTCTCTAAATGTGAAATTAAAAGGTGTTTTGAGCAGTAGAGTAATGGGAATGTAAATTTTTTTCATTAATAACGAATTTTTAACTCAATGCTACCGTTGAATTACACACTAAATCTATCGAAGAAGTATCTCTCCATCACTTAATTAATAACATAGAGAAGAGATGGGGGGAGGGTTTAACAAAAGGGAGCCCTTAGATACCAAGAGAATCGACCTCCACCCTCCTATGGTAGACATTTTTAGTTGACACCAGTGGCTAGGATTCTCCGAGTTATTGAAAGGGTATGATGATGACAGTGCCTATGAATTTTCTACGGCTTTGCATTCACAAACTGCGGTGAGTGGGTTGGTTATCTCTCTTTTTCTTGAAATAATTAGCACATTAACAACCCTACCTATACGAATCCAATGGTGTTGCACGTTGGGCCAGTGGCGCTGCACGTAGGGAAGATTTTGCTCAAGATGCCTATTTTTCAGTTTTTGACTATGTTATTAGATTCCCTCTCATAGAGATTATTTCATCATTGTAAATGATGACTTGGCATGTAACTATGATAGATAAATATTAATATATGGTAGATTATTTGCTTTAGAAGTCAATTTGAGCTCAAATGAATCAGTTTTTCACTTTTAGAGGCAAGTTATTGAAATGCCTATATTCTTGTTTCTTATTCAATATTAGTTAGATTAGCTCCTCGTCATAGGGATTCGACACCTGAGGATGGGAGGAGGTTGAATTCATGTCTATATCTTCTTCTTCTTTCTCATTATAAAGGGTTGGACTCAGTTGGATTCTCAAACCTTGATTGTACATCCTTTTGTAGCAATTTAGTAGGAGATTAATAAGAATTGTAGCTATTTTTATGGCATCCATGTGGTATGGATTTTTAGTACAGTTTCTTCTCTTGTGATCATATGCTAGTAAGTTTTGTGTTTTTCGTGAATCATTTCATTGCTTCTAAGTGAATGCTTTCAAGTTGATAGGCAAAATTCATTACATCAGTGTTGTGCTTTGGGAAAATATCCACCATTTCATCTTTTCTATAGTTTGGGAAGGATCCATGGTAATCACATGCTTTTCCTAGCCTCTCACTAGTCTCAAAAGACCTCACTCATCAAGCCCTAGAGTGCTAAACATCATGCCTACCTTGCCCCATTGAACACCATGCAATTTTGACCTAATTCCCTAGCCCTAACTGTCTAGCTCCTCCTGATCCAACAAAACCCCTTCAAAAATTAAATCAAACCTTGTGCTACTATACCTAGCCTAATATCCTTTTTCTTGATCCAGTCATCTTGACTGAGATACTCATGGAGAGAGCCCTCTCCCAGCCTAATAGGGCTAGCTACTTGGCTAAGTGTGGTTTGTGGTTACCCTGGCATTGCCTTCCTTCAACCCGAGGTTCAATTGAGGTGATAACATGATTTTCCTCATATTTATGTAGAAAATATGGTTGAAGATTCCTTCACTGATGAAACTCTCTTTCTTATTACTACGTCAAATCCATGTTATGGAGATATCATTATATATCTTCAAAAGCAAAATTTTAGGCCCGAGTTATTTGAAATTGATCGTCATTGGATCTGATACCAATCCCAACAATACAATATTATTGGTGACACTCTTTACCATCATGGCAATGATTCTATATTCCAACGTTCTTTGACTCTCCAAGAGGTCGTAAAAAACATTAAATGACTACCATTCTGGAGCATGTGGCGGTCATATGTCTAGGTATGCTACTTCCCAAAAGATATTATGTGTTGGTTATTTTTGGCCTTCAGTGTTTAAAGATTGTATTATTGTAGTCTGCAAATGCCATAATGGCCAAATCTATGATCGTGAAATGCAAGCACCTCTAGCTCCTCTTCACCCTATCTTAGTTAATTAAGCAAAGTCTTTCGGTACAAATCACATAACAGAAAATTTTGGCCGACGCGTTTAGCAAAAGCAAGTGTGGTTCATCAGCAGGATTAGATGAAGAGGAAAACCATGGCAAAGACTTAAATAGAGAGAAATGTAGAGACATAATTTCAAGTGACGACTATATTTGAACAATACATGTAAATTATTATATTAATTTACTTAATATATTTAAAACCAAATATTATTAAGTAAATTGACTATATTAAAACAAACTAATTTTTGAAATAATATTTTAACAATGACATTAGTCTTATTTATCTAAAAATAATTATATATAAGCATCACGACTTATATTAAAGGGTTAGTTTTTGAAAAATATATTATTTTAAGTTATGATATAGTTGTATTAAAAAACAAATTTTTACATAAATGACTGCTTATCTATTAAAACAACTAATCTTTTGAAAAAAATATTTTAACTTAATTTTATAAAGAAAAAGGTCTAAACAAGGTGAGCAGGGTCGGCGAGGGATGTCCAAAAAATTATAAAAAATGAGTCAAGACCGTAGTCGAGGACCAAGGATCATTTACATAAATAAAACTAAATTAATGGAAAATTAAAATAAAACTAAATTAAAAATAATTAATGGAAAAACTAAATAAAATTAAAATAAAATTATGTTACATCAAGTTCAACATATAATATATTAAATAAAGTAAATAAAACAATATATATAAGATACTATATACAAAGAAAATGTTAATCAATACAATACCTAAAAAGGATCGTTAAAGAATGAATTAGACAACTTAACAATGTATTAAAAACATGAAGAGTAGAATCAAGAAAATAAACTCCAATGAAGAATAAATAACCAATAAATACCATAAAAAAACATCAATACCTACATAGATAAAAAATAAACAAAATAAATCCCAAAAAGAAGCCTAAAAAACTAGGAGGACATGACAAGGACCCAACTTCTACGAATATTCCAACCATCATCTATATTCAAATTATTGGGTCTTTTTTAAATTTCTAGGGCCTCCCTCAATTTACGATGATGGAAATGACTAACCCTATCAACGACTTGGGCCTCCTCAATTTGTTGGTCCTTTTGTCAAATGCGACATCGATTTCATCACCTGTAACCCTCACTCAGCAGATGTGGTGCCTACGTATAAAGATGACGGTGAAATTGCAGCAGTTTTCATTTTCAATCATGGGATTGCTTGGTTTGGTGTCCCACAAGCTATTGTTATAGAACATGGTAGTCATTTTCATAACTTTATGATAGTTGAACTATCCGTATAGCTCGACCTACACCATGATAGCTCTACTCCTTACTATCCACAAGCTAATGGTCAGGTCGAGGTCGTCAATAAATTTTTAACCAATACGATTAAACAATTAGTTGGTATTCATAAGGGAAACTGGCATTCCATGCTCTTTTCAGTGTTGTGGGCTTACTGTACTACTACAAAAACATCGACAGGGTTTACTCCTTTCCAACTTGTTTATGGTTTGGAAATAGTGTTACCCATTGAATGTGAAATCCCATCCCTGAAATTAGCAATCAAATTACTTCCTGCTACCTCTACAAAGGAAGAAGGTTTTTTATGTTTAGCACGTTTAGATGAAAATCATCGTGATGTTGCACTGGCTAGCGAATCTCAAAAAAATGCGTAAAAGCTGGATTTGATCAAAACGTCATCCTCGTTGTTGGTTAAATTTTATATTGGCTCAAAATAACTTCCATACAAAATAAAAGTTCATTGTTAGACCTAATCACCATCATGTTATGCACAACTAACCAATAGTGAGATATATTGTTTATCATCCAAAACCATTCAAAAAAACTACTCCATACAAAATCAAAGTTCATTGATAGACCTAATCACCATCATGTTATGCACAACCGACCAATAGTGAGATATATTGTTTATCATCCAAAACCGTCCAAAAAAAGTACTATCCTGCATCCATGTTTTTGAAAAAGCCTAGATAGAAATAAAAAGTATTGAATTCCTCTTATAAATGGCTATACCCCTTATAATTCTTGTCTAACACCCTCCTCCATAAGATAACTAACAATTTTATCTTTTCATCTTAATAAGGACCAATGGCCTTCTAACCAATCCATACCAATGAGGAAGTCATAAGATCCTAAGTGTAATAAAATTAGATTTACACTAATTTACGGGCTAGCTATCTCAATAGGGAAATTATATAATTTAGCCAAGAGTCTTCTCTTTTCTCCGGTGGCTAATTGTATGAACCAAGGCATTTTAAATTTTTGAGTTTGTAGATAAAAAATTTCTACAATTTTAGGATTGACATAACTCAAACTGGCTCATGGGTCTATCAAAATGGACACAGCATGGTTATGCATTTTAACTTCAAATTCAATCATAGTTCATTGATATTCAACTTTATGATCGTCTAAGACAGCATTAATTTTCGGTACGCTCTTCACCACATCACCTACTGTGGAATCCTCTTGTATATTGGAGGTCTACTCCACTCTAGTACAATGGGGGCATTTTTTGTAATAATGAGGTTCCCCACAGCTCCAACACTACAAAGGAGGTCACTGTGATTGACTCACCTTTGGTTTACTAGTTGCCTCCATCTAATTAGTTTTGGTTTGAGGATTATTATTTTGTTTCTTTCTTCCAACATATCTGTTATGTTGACCTAAGAACACATTTTTAATATTTCCCTCTTTTGTATTTTTCATGTTCTAGGGATTCTTCTGCCCCTTCTTATTAAGACAACTCTTGTTGGTTCTCCCTTCTATTTCATTTGCTGATAGAAGATCTCTGCCTTTTAGATAGCCTCATCCATGATGTTTGGATTATCGAATTCCAACCATTCTTTCATGAATGCTGGTAAATTGCTCATAAAATGTTGTACCTTGGCCTTTTCCTCATGGATATAAGGAAAATATCTCAATAAGGATGTGAAATTGGCTACAAAATCGTCCATAGAGAGTTGTCCCAACCTAAGATCATGGATTTTTTTCTTAATCGTCATATTATCCTTCCATCATATATTTTTCTTTAAAATGTGGATTTACCTTGCAGATGGTAAATTGCTAGTCTGGCCTTCATATTGTCATCATGCTCATATATCTAAACATACTCATTTATATTAAGCAGCCAAGCTTTCACGGTCTCCTAAACTTCTCCATCAAAAGAAGAAGGTTTAATTTTTTTAAATTCCCCAACTAATTTCACTTTCTTCTTTTTCTTTCTTTTTGGGACTGAAACATTCTCATATTCCACTTCATTTTCTCCATGCTCATCCTTATCTTCTTCTGGTTTCTGAATGTGGTTCACCACTGGTATAATTTCACCTTACTGTCTTTGTTCTTCATCTCTATCTTCATTACCAGAAATCCGTATAGAGTGTCTATGACTCTGTCAGTTAAATAGAATCTTTAAAATTGACTCTTGATCATGCACCAAACTTTCATTCTCTGCTCGAAAGATGAGCCATTTCTTATCTCAACTGTTGAACTCTTTCCAATAACAAAGCATTGGGGTTTTGATGTTTACCCCCTAATTGTACCCACATCTTTAGGTTAGTTTGTGCAATTGATGTACAACCCAATTTCTATTGTTGGTCTTATAGGCTGAGTGCTCCCAACTCCGCTTCTCAAAGCATTGGGGTTTTGATGTTTACCCCCTAATTGTACCCACATCTTTAGGTTAGTTTGTGCAATTGATGTACAACCCAATTTCTACTGTCAGTCTTATAGGCTGAGTGTTCCCAACTCCTCTTCTCATGGTACTTTTATGTGAACGCAACACATACAAAAGGTTTTACTTGACTACCCAAAATATGCCTTAGTTTTGCAACTTTTCTCTAATACCACTTGTAAAAACCATTAACACCAAATACTTTATGGTTGCCAGGGTGCAGGCGTAAGTGAAAAATGTTCAAAACTAGAAACTATTTCTTCCAATCCTGGTGGAATTTCTTCTTCAATTTACTTCGGAGTCTTAGTCATTTACCGCTAGAGTTAGATACTATGCTAAATTAGCATGACCACTAATTTAGCTACAACTACCAAATGCTTTGCTATTCCTTTAAACATCTCATATTGCAATCACAAGCTCACCGGCAGGGTTTTTGTCCTTCTTAACGATGTGATGTGATATTTATCGGCACGTTTCGCATCGCATATCGCATCTTGCAACTCTGCTGGTCAGTTTGTTCACTCTTGAACCTTGTGATGCGATGTTGACCAGCTATCCAATGGTCGAGATTAATAGTGATTTGATGGTCATTGTTCTATCGCATAAAGACCTATGCACCATACCGACTCATGGACCCAACAGACTTATTAACCAGAGTTTATAAGATTTCAGTTCTGGACTTGAGATTAATGCTCGTTGATAGTGGTTTATAGATCGACGGCGCACAAGACTTCAAATTAACACAAGGGTCAAAACCAGGCCAACCCCAATTGTTGACTATGGCACATTACATTGAAAATGGATTCAATGGTCTGGAACAAGTGCAAGAATTCAAACCCGATTAAGGAATCTGTACACCTCCAAACTCCGTAGTTGTTAATACACGGCAAAGAAAGATTAAATACAAATAGACCAGATCAATAGAACTCTGAGTTTTAAGCCAATATAGAAATTCAATGATACACAGAGATACTACAGAAGGATTCGACGCCTCCGAGATTGACCATTTTTACATAG
>APFE031731009.1:0-14478 GCA_000404065.3 Pinus taeda | reverse complement strand
CACCTTTGCCACCAGGTGGAGAGGAAGGGGAAGCTTCAGAGGTGCAGCCAGGGCAGGAAGCAGGAGACAAGGGAAAGGAGCCTATGGAAGTTTACACGCCTTCTCTGGGGCCAGCTCCTCCGGGCTTCACCGAGGAATCATGGAAGGCGAGATGGGAAGGCGTGGAAGAAGGCCAGGGATGGGTGCACGTTGTGGAAGAAAAGAGCCCCTGTGCGGAGGCTGAGGAGCATCTGGCTGGCCTTCGACCGCCATCAGCCCATTTCCAGGAATGAAGCCATGCCGGGTAATCCTATCTTGCACGTGGTTTATGTTGAATTGCTGTCTAGCGGCTACATTTTACAGTCAAACTTGGTCATTCGCCCCTGCGTGGGCATTCATAAGTAAAGTTAGCGTAATGCTGCTCCTTGGAGCTTTTGTTTTTTGTCTATCTAGCAAAACAATGTCAATTTTGGACAAGGTTATGGCCAACCAGCTGCTGCTACCCCTGCGAGGGAGCCTCAGAACGCTGGATTTTTGTAGACACAGCACCCGTATGGGGCTTTTCCATGCTCAGCATGCGTATCAGTTGTAAAATTTCACTGTAAATATAATACAAATACTTAGATAGTCTTTTACCGAGAAAAAAAAAATACAAATATTCATAAATAAATATCCACAAACTCACTCACACATATATATTCAAGTTCTATTAAAAAGAGATACAGAGTACACGTTCAAATAAATAAACACGCAATATACAAATTCAACTAAATACACAACATACAATTTCAAAGAACTAATTGTGCATTAGACAATTTCAAGTCAATAAAAGAAAACACTTATTATGCAACTTTAAGAAAAAAATAAACACAAAATATACAAATTAAAATCTGCATTATGCATACACATTCAAGTTCTATTAAAAAGATATACAGAGTACATGTTGAAATAAATAAACACTCAATATACAAATTCAACTAAACACACAACATACAATTTTAAAGAACTAATTGTGCATTAGACAATTTCAAGTCAATGAAAGAAAACACTAATTATGCAACTTTAAGAAAAAAATAAACACAAAATATACAAATTAAAATCTGCATTATGCATACACATTCAAATTCATCAATACAACAAAAACACATGATTGCAACTTCAAACAACACACAAAATTCAAATTTAAATATGGAAATATACATTTTTTGAATTTTTAAGCATTAGACACAAAATACAAATTTAAATAGAAGAACACATACTTTACAATTCCAAATAAGGAAACACAAATCAGACAATTTCGAGTCAATACGAAAATAAACACTCAAATATTAAATAAGAAAACACACAATATACAAAGGACAAGTTCAAATAAACAAACACACAATACACAAATTCAACTAAACACACAACATACACTTTCAAATAACTAATTAGGTATCCTACAATTTCAAGTCAATAAAAGAAAACACTCCAATATGCTTATGCAAGTTTAAGAAAAATAAACTCACAATATACAAATTAAAATATGCACTATGCATACACATTCAAATTCATAATTCAATACAACAAAAACACATGATTACAATTTCAAACAACACAAAAAATTTACATTTAAATAAGGAAATATACAATTTTAAATTTTTAAATATCAGACACAAAATACAAATTCAAATATAAGAACACATATTTTACAATTCCAAATAAGAAAACACACAATATACAAAGTAAAATATTCAATTTATATACAAATTCAAATTTATGTTTTGAAATTAATTACAATCACAATCCAATACAGCAAACACACAATTGCAATTTCAACCCACATGCAATGCAAATATTCATAAATAAACATTCACACACATATATATATATGTAATTTGAAATAAAGAAACATATAGAGTACAAGTTCAAATAAACAATCACACAATATACAAATTAAAATCTAGATTATGCATATACGTTCAAATTCGTAATTCAATACTACAAACACATGAATACAATTTCAAATTACATACACATATTCATAATTAATATTCATACAACCACTCACATACATATGGAATTTCAATTAAATAAAAATACAAAATACAACTCCAAATAAGCAAACAAACAATATACAATTTTGTGTTGAAATACAAACGAAAATAATCATTGTCAAAACCACTCACATATATATTCGATTTCAAACAGGCAAACACACAGTTCAAATTCGTAATTCAATACAACGAACACATGAATACAATTACAAATTACATACACATATTCATAATTAATATTCATACAACCACTCACATACATATGGAATTTCAATTAAATAAAAATACAAAATACAACTCCAGATAAGCAAACAAACAATATACAATTTTGTGGTGAAATACAAACGAAAATAATCATTGTCAAAACCACTCACATATATATTCGATTTCAAACAGGCAAACACACAATTCCACTAACCCACGCACACACAATTTAAAATGAACAAAGAAATATGGTACAATTTCAATTCAAAACATCAACATAAATACATAAAACATTTTGAAAATCACAAACATATATATACCATTTCAAAGAAGTAAATATATAAGAAATGGATTTATAAATACGTATTCTCTCATTAGATTATATAAAATAATGCAATACAGAAGGCTTTAAAAATCAATGAAAAGAAAAACAAACAAAAAAGCACCAATATGAATGGTTTGTTAATTAGAGAGATATTTAGTGTTTTCCAATACATTGTGGAAGGTTGTGTAATTTGTATTTGGGTAAAATATTTTAAGTTTTTTTAATTATAAATGTGTTTTTGGTTAAATGCAATTGTAATAAGTGTTGTAATATAAATGGATGATCATGGAAGTGTAAGATGACCTTCTTCAAATATAAATGGTGTAACATAAATGCATCTTAAAAGAGTGTGTTGTTACGAGTATGAGTTGAAAGAAAAGTAATCAACACAAACAAAAATAACTACACTACTCAAAGAAAAATGGAGTCCATCCTCCTTAGAAGTTGTAAGGAGTTTAGCCTCTTCCATAAAAAATAACTTATCTTACAATATTGAAAAAAAAGAAAAAAATAATATATAACTACACCAATATTTATTTTGGGCAAAACTCTTTTTGCATGTAGTACCATACAAGTATTAGAGAAAAACCATATATTTTTAATAAGATATAACAAAAATTATCAACTTCTCTTATATATAAAAAGAATGATCATTTCTATCACATATTTAAATAATGAAAAGAAATATGAATTTACTTTCCTTCACACTTTTTCTAAAAGTATAAGTCATTTCTGGAAACAAATCCTAAAAAAAATGCCCATAAAAAAGTATTATTAATGAAATATGAGATGAGTGTTTTGTTTTAATTTTTTTCTTAGTCCAAAAACTAATAAACATAATTTTTATTTTTAAATAAAAATATGTATTATGAATCATGATTATATATGTAATCAATGATATAATTAAATTTGATTTTTAAAACCTAGGATAGGTTATTCCATTCTATGAAAAATAAAAGTAAAAAACAATTCATTTCATTTTATCTCACTTTAATTATGTCTAGGAAAAACCATTACAAATGGTAGAGGGGCATAATTGACTCTCCAAAAAATGTTGTAACTGATACAGGATTGAAGCGAACCAAAACAAGCCTATATAACATAGAATTCCCAATTGACGCGAAAGACCTGAGCTGAGCTGCATTATTATTAATTTTTTATAATTTGAATAAACCAATGATAAGAAAGAGAGTTGTATTAATATTTTGAAAATGTATGCATTATTAATTTGAAAAATTAATAAACGAGTGACAAGGAAAGGGTAACGAAGCTGGGTCAGGTTGAGGTTGAGCCAGTAAATTCATTGGTGGCTTTAATTGACAAGTTAAAATTGATTCAGGGTAGGGTTTTTTATTTAGTTACAAATAAAAATTACAAGGATTCAAAACCATGGATTGAAGTAGCACATTAACACACAATGTATCTGGCTTTAACTAGCACGAATGGTACAGGGCCTCGCTAATACCGGAGGGAAATAAATGAGTAGAAATGGTAGAGGGACTAGCTAATCGTGGAATGGAGGGGATCGGACTTGATGAGGCGTTGAATCCCCAAAGAAAGCGAAGGTGAAAGCTGTACTGTAATGTGACTGATTCCGGAGGATTCAAGCGAAGGAAAGCTATATATATAACAGAGAACTCCCCATTGACACAGCTGAGTTGGATTATTATTAATAATTTAAAAGTTGTATAAAACAGAGATAATAAAGAGCAACTCACTGTATGTATGTATTATTATTAATTTGAAAACGTATATTATATATTAATTTGAAAATTTAATAAATAGGGTAACCGTAAGCTGACGAAGTTTTAATGAGGTGCGTTTTGGGTTTAATTGACATGTTATCATTGTTTAAGGGTGGGTTTTAATTGGTTACTGATAAAATATATAAGGGTTAAAAACCATGGATTACAGTATCAAATAACACAATACAAAGTAGGTTATAATAAAAAATTAACACGAATTAAACTTATACACAGCACAGCAGGCAATAATACAAAAACTCGGGTAAAAATAACATACGGCGCACAATACAGTGAAAGAAGCCACACGTTAAGCTAAATCCAGAGATATGCGTGGATTGAATCCATGAATGAAAAAATTAATGTAATAGAAATGGTAGGGTAGGGTAAAACCATTGAATGGGAAACAGAACCCATCAAGGGTAAAATTCTTGGAGAGAAAACAAAGCCATAAATCCAGCTCATCCACACGGCACAAGGGTATTACAAACTATTGAGGAAACCGAGCAATACACAACACGTTAAAGCCAAAAACATCAGGTTGAACCAATACCCAACACAATATACAATATGAGTTACCCAAAACGGAAAAATCCCACGGGTTAAACAAACAAATAACACAAGACACATAAACCAAGTTATGTGCAAAAGAAATCATGGGTTAAACTAATGAAGATGAAGTTATACCGGAGAACCAATACACAGAAACCAAGTTATGTCGAAAAGAAAGCATGGATTAAACTAATAACAAGAGGTTATACCGGAGAACCACAAACTAAATTAAACTAGCATGGGTTAAACTAATAAAGAATAAGTTATACCGAAGGACAACAAACTAAACCAAACTAATAAGTAGCACATTAAACCCAAATACAGAGCTATCGGAAGTGATTCAAACACGCAGTGATGCTTGAATTCGCAGGGGATGGGATAAATTCGTGAAGCTAGAGCGATAGAGCCATAGACCGATTGAACCCAAATACAGAGCTATGGCAGGTGATTCAAAAAGCCAGTGATGCTTGAATTCGTAGGGGATGGAGTAAATTTGTGAAGATAGAGCCAGAGAATGATTGAAGCGATGAAGGAAAAATAAAATGTAATAGAAATTATCGAGGAGGCCTATGGAAGAAAAAATTAAATCTATTAGAAATTTTTGAGGTGGAAGCATAGCCATAAACTAATTCAAAGAAGACATACACAGAGAGGGCCATCTCTACATATTTCGAATTGGGATTCGATTTCATCTCTTCAGCCAGATAATTAGGATCTACGAGGTAGGTTTTGAACAGCAGCAACATCAACTGCCTATTTCTTTATTTTTATTTATTTCACTGAACAAACAAACTAAAGTACAAGGTTATGAAATGGAATTAGTTGTCACAGCACAACGCACAAATGAACAAAAAGATTGAACTGAAATTAAATAGAATTTGATCCATACCATTCCGGAGAGATAATTGATCTCGATGAACCCAAAAAACTGTTAAGAAACTCAACTTCCGTGCCCTGCCGAGATAATTGATCTCTATGAACCCAAAAAACTTTTAACCAGCTCACCTTCCCTGCGCTGCCCTATCCTTCTTTTGCCAGCCTCAGCCTCCTTCTCTATCCCACACAACCATGACTCACTCAAACATGAACTCGACCTGCACCTAGACACAGACATACCCAATCTCAAACCACACAGACAGCCAAACACACACAAGCATAGCCAGACGAGATATGGACAGACGAGATATGGACAGAGGAGGAGGAAGATGCTGGAAAAATGATAAGAATTAAGATATGTGTATGTAGTGATTCCCCAGCACCCTTCAACTGCTACAAGAGTTTTACCGCCTATACCTGTTCTGTCTTCAATTTTAGAGCTCGTGTTTTTTCTTCAATTTCAATTGAATCAGCGCCTTTTTGAAAATATGTTGTTGGGTGGATGCTTTTTTTCGTGCAGGTTGTTTTTGTTTTTTCTGGTTGTTCTTTTCATTAATGCTTTTTTTTGCCATACCCTTCCGAATGCACATATTGAAAATAGGGCTTCATTCATGGTTTTACCGTTTTTTATTTATTCACATAATTACGTATTGTGGATTCAATTCTCATTTTAATATTTTATTTATTTTTGAGGGTGTTGGAAATACTGTGCTGAAAGGCTTGACGATAGGAGAATTTTCTGGACATAGCATATTATGTTATTTATTTTTAATTTTATCTAATAGTTATATGATATTTATTGGATATTAATATTTTTTTTTCTTTTTTTTTTTGAATTGCAAAGCATCTTGACAAATTTGTAAAGCTCCATTTAAAAAGTTTTAAAAGCAACAAATATTTACAATGAAGGGAAATTAGTGTAGCCATATAAACCATAAAAGTGCAAATGAAAATGTGTGGGCCCACGTATTAACAAATCCTTACAATGAAGGGAGAGGTCTTCCATCTTGATAGGAGTTACAGTTTTAAGAACGGCAACGAATCTTTACAATGAAGGGAAAGGTCTTCTATCTTGATAGGAATTGTACTATAAAAAAAGGAAATGAATCTTTACAATGAAGGGCAAGGTCTTAGATCTCGATAGGAATTAGTGTAACCATATAAACCATAAAAGTGCAAGTGAAAATGTGTGTGCCCACATAATAACAAATCTTTACAATGGAGGGCAAGGTATTCGATATTGATAGGAATTAGTGTAGCCATATAAACAAAATGGCTAGTAAACAAAACACTTACGTCATGATATATTTCACATTACGAGGACTAAAAAAATCATGAAGATCTCAAAACTCATAATTAAATCTAATTGGTTCTCTATTAGGAGAAGAATGTACCCATTTGTTTTTCCTTCATCCCCCAAGTAATATGTAGGTCATGTGAATGCTAAAATTCAACATAAGGAAGAAATTCCTCTAGATTAGCAATGGTTGATCTTTGTTGGGATAAGAAACCTTGAGATATGAATTTTATAGGTTTATCCTAAAGGAATTGACTCTCCCATGAGATATTTTTCTATGTGCTGGTATGCAAATCTTTCTCAACCACTTCAACCTGAGAGTTAGAAATAATTGACAATGATAAGGAACACATTTTAGATAAGGAAGGAATTTCTCCATAACCATACATATTGATCTTTCTTCATAAGCAAGGGCAACTCCTATAACTGAGGGAAGATTATTGGCTTTAACAATGGTGTAAAAACTATCGTTAATGAGGTTGGCACCATTGTGACAAATAGTGGAAGAAAGGATGTTCCAAAGAAGGATAATGGTAGGTTGAGATTTCTTGACAAGTATGGGAAACTCCTATAAGTAAGGGCAAGATTATTAGCCTTAACAATGGTGTAAAAAGTACATTTAATGAGGTTGACACCATTGTCACAAATAGTAGAAGTAAAGATCTTCTAGAGAATGATACTCATATTATTATTTCATGTGGTATAGAAGTTGGTTCATATTCTTTCCATTTTCATTTTATACTTATTTAAACAGTCAATAGGTATAACTGCCAAAATTTTCTCACGTGACTTAGTTATTCTACTTTGCTTTTATCTCCACCTATATACTCATCATATGAAGTTGTCTAGTTGTTGTAATTATTTGGAGGCCTTTTGTCCCTGTGTCTTCCATAAACTTTTTCTATCTATTATTGAAATAGCATTGTTGTCAATTTTACCTATCTAGGAAAGAAACTTCCTAAGTTCTTTTATAAATGTAATTGAATATTGTTTATGAACCCTAACATAGATTTAGTGGAATAGGAGGCACTCAGGTGGTTGGAAAATATTTTAACCAATTTCTATCAACTGCAAGTCTATATATTTTCTATCAATTACTATTTAGTATTTACATTTCTCAACTATAACTACTCTTCCATTTTTTTAGTTAGCCCAATGAAAAGAAATTTCTTTTGCTTTATTTCCTAACAATATTTATACACTAAAGAAGACTTGAACATATTTTTAATAGCTAATATTTCAGCTCTTTCCATCTTTTGTATGGCTACTATTCTCAATGTCCCAATTTGATATGGCTTCTTGAAATTTGTGATTTCTTTCCCTACAAACATTTTGATTTGATCTCACGTGTGTGCTTAATTGTTTTCTCAAAAGTATGTATTTCATGGTCAACATTATAAGTCCTTAAGTTAATCCAATTGATTTAGCTTGATTGCATTTATCTATTTAACATTCATGAAAACTACTGTGATATGGCTCTAGTAGTTGATGTTAAGGAAACAAACGGGTTGGTTATAGGGAGATTGTTTGTTTCAGTAGATATAGTGGACAAGATATGATTTTGGTAATGGAAAGTCCTATGTATACATGAACATATTGGATGGCCGTGAAAATGTCTTGTTTGCTAATATTTTCCCTATTTTTAGGGGATTCATTTATTCAAAATGCTAGTTGGTTTTTGCAATTTTGAATGAAAACAAATAAAAGTCTACATTATTAGCTCAATAATTTCCAAAATTAGATAGAGTACAATGTCCAATAATTTCACACAAGTTCCTAGATAATGTTATAAGCTATTTCAAGTTTTATCTTTGATAGTTGATTTCTTGTAACAAAATTTCTATTCCAGGAATACATATTTCCCTTCCATGGCAACTTGGAATCATTCTTGTGGAATTGTATTATGTTGTCATGTTCAATAGTTAATGTGTTGCATTGAAGCAAAAAGATAAAATGTTATCTCATTTTGTGAAAACAAGACTTTCATAATTGGTATATCCTTTGCATTTTTTCTTCAATCATTTCACCATCCAATTTGGGAGTGAGTTGAAGAGAATCTATTTGAATTTGTCACAAATACTTTTAATTACAAGGTATTTGTGTTGTCTTAACAATTAGCTCTTAGAATTCATCTTAGGTGCATCATTTCTTTTCTCCTCTTAGGTTCTTTTTTATTTTTGAGTTGTTTTCCTTACAAGTCTATGCCCTTTCTTCAAAAGATGAACAATTTTTTTTTCCTTTGAAAATAAAGGAAATGATTATGTCTTTAACCCTTCAGTTATGCTCGATGGGAAATTCAAAACAAGAAACAAGTAATAAAAAAACCCACATTATTATGTATTACCCTATGGTACTTTTTTTAATTTTTAGTTGTTTGAAATAGTCCAAAGAGTCTATTGTTTGGTAAAATATTCCGAAATTAGTTTTCATGAAAATTTTGCAATACATAAAATTGTTATAGATTTAGCACTTTGGCTATCCATGATGGAAATGTCAAGATTTAGGGTTTAGGTTTTATGGTTTATGGTTTATGGTTTATTATTTATAACACTAAAGTTACAAAACTCTTTTTAAAATATTAGAAAAAAATTAGGGTTTATGGTTTAGGGTTTAGGGTTTGGGGTTTAGGATTTATAACACTTTAGTAAATTCTTTTAATAAACACTTAAATAACAGTTTAAAATTCTTTTTAAAATTTTATAAAATGATTAGAGTTTACGTTTTAGGGTTTGGGGGTTTAGGGTTTTGGGTTTATGGTTTAAGTTTTATAACACTTTAGTAAATGCTTTTAATAAACACCAAAATAAAAGTTACAAAACACTTTTTAAAATGTTGTAAATTTCTTAGGGTTCAGGTTTTAGTGTTTATAGCACTTTAGTAAATGCTTTAGTAAACACCAAAATAAAATTCAGAAAATGTTTTTAAAATGTTATAAAATACATAGGGTTTAGGTTTTAGTGTTTTAGGTGTAGTGTTTGGGGCTTATGCTTTAGGTTTTATAACACTTTAGTAAATTATTTTGATAAACACTTAAATAAAAGCTACAAGATAATTTTTAAAATGTTATAAGTTGATTAAGGTTTCAGGTATAGGGTTTACAGTTTGAAGTTTATGGTACAGGGCCGAGGCTTAAGGGTTTATAACAATTTAGTAAATTATTTTAATAAAAATTTAAATAAAAGTTACAAAACACTTTTGAAAACACTTCATAAAATTCTTTTAACAAACACTTAAATGAAAGTTACACAATGCTTTTTAAAATGTTATAAAATGATTACTATTTAGGGTTTGGTGTTTGTGTTTTTGGTTTAGGGTTCATATTTTAGGATTTAGGGTTTATAAGGCTTTAGTAAATTCTTCTAATAAACACCTAAATAAAAGTTGAAAAACTCTTTTTAAATGTTATAAAATGCTTAGGGTTTATGGTTTGGGGTTTAGGGTTTAAGGTTTAGGGCTTATAAGAGTTTAGTAATTGATTTTAATAAACAATTTTTAAAATGTTATATTTTATGATTTAGGGTTTGGTTTTTATGGCTTAGGGAGCACTTGTAGAGGTGTCACTATGGGCATCCCTCCCTCTACATCTCCCTCTCTCTTGATCTCCTCCCTCCCTGCTTTCTCCCTCTCTCCATCTCTCTCCCTCTCCACCGTCCCACCTCTATCCTGCTCTCTCTCTTCCTCTCACTTCCTCTTCTTCTCCCTTTACCTCTCACCCTCTCCCATTGTCTCGCCTTCCCCCACTCTCGCCCTCTCCCCATCTCCATCTCTCTCCACCTATCCCTTCCCCTCAACCCTCTCTCTCCCTCTCTCCCTCACACTCCCTTCCTCTCTCCCCATCCTACGCCCACTCCCTGTGTCTCTCTCTCTCTTCCTCTTCTCCCTCCCTCTGCTCTCCCACTGTTTCCCTCACTATCCATCTCCTCCTCCCCCTAACGCACTCTCTCCTCCTCTCCCTCCACCTCTCCCTCCTCCTCTGCCTCTCTCTCTCCTTCTCCCTCTCTCTCTATCTCTCTCTCCTCCTCTCTCGATCTCTTAGGGTTTATGGTTAAAAGTAAACCATAAACCCTAAGAGATAGATAATTCTTGTTAAGGGGGAGGGGATAGTATGATTGGGAGAGGGGGAGTTGGAATGTGATGGGGAGAGAGTGAGAGGGGGAGAGGGAGAGGGAGGGGGAGGGAAGGGCAAGGGGAGAGAGACTGAATGAGAGATGAGGAGAGAGTGCGGGGTTAGGAGGTATAAGTGAGAGGGGGAGATGGAGACAGGGAGAGAGAGATGGAGAGGGAGGGAGAGGAGGAATGAGATGAGGAGAAAGGAATGCAAAATGTAACATTCAAAACTAATAATCTCAGTTTGAGTTATCAAATTGTTATGTATGTAACGAAAACATGAAAGAAGCATATTGTCATTAGCATGCAGTCATGTGTAGCCAACAAGTTCATCCCATTTCTATAGTGAATCCCATCTCCTACCTCGATGTGTTTGGTCGAATTCCTGAACCAAATATTGAAAAAAATAAACACTAAATAAAATGAGAAAATACAATTAAATTTAAAAATAATTAAGGAAATTCAGTGTTAATAGATATTACATCATATTTGTTCTAAAAAAATCAATAAAAATAATTAAATACATACAAATGGAATTAGTTATTTGTAACTTATTTGTAGAAAGAAAACAAAATAATATAAAATGATATAATTAAATTCAAAAACAAATATGAATAAATTAGTGACATAAATTAGTGATAAATTGTATGTTTTTTTTTAAAGCAAAGATTAAAATATCATCAAAAATTAGTGATAAATCATGTTTATTTTTTAAAACAAAGATTAAAAGATCTTTAAATTCAAAACAAATTGAAAAAGAGAATAAAACTCATTAAATTCAAAACAAATTTAGAAAAACGTGAAGATCGATCTATAACTGACCAATTGACACATTTAGAAAAGCAATATAACATTTAACTAACTGGTAAAAAAATCATGGATAAAGTGAACCATTGGAATACTATCCAGTTGGCAAGAAAGCATGCAAGAAGTTAGTGGTTGCTATCTGGTTTTAGATGTGAGTAATTTAATCCGATATCCGTTGAAAGGACACGGAAGGATATATATATAAACTCTTACATGATTTATAACCTAATCTCTTTCCGTTTTCCTCCATCTATCTCTGGTTTACATTATTTATAACGTTAACTCTTCCTGGACTTCCGGTGGAGCATATTGCAGGCAACTAGATCAATCCCTTCCAGTGGAGAAGTTCAATGGTTAATGAGCACTTCTCTTTTTGCCCTTTGATTTTTTGAGACGCCCTTGATTTCTTTGGAAATAGTTCAGCAATTTTAATCTCTTCATGATCAGAGGCAATGGGCAACGGCAACCAGATCGTCCAGTGGAGAAGTTCAATGATTGATGATCACTTCTCTTTTTTCCCTTTCATTTTCTGAAAAACCCTTGATTTCTTTGGAAATAGTTTAACAAGTTTAACCTCTTCCTCCATCTATGTTTTGTTGGGCATATTACTATAGGTAGCCTGGACTTCCGGTGGAGCAGATCAAAGGTAACCAGATCTTCCGGTGGAAAAGTTCAATGGTTAATGATCACTTTTCTTTTTGGCTTTTGATTTTCTGAGAAGCCCTTGATTTTTTTTAGTGTATAACCTTTTCATTGCCAATATTTTAGACACAGACAATCCTATGTTGGGAGAACAGAATGGAAGAAGTAGGGACATGCTCGTGGCTACAGATTCACAAAATGAAATCGAGTTACTAGTATGTATGGATCTAGCTTCTCTTTCAATAGGTTACGCTGGATGCGACTAGTTTTGCTCAGCTCCATGTATCTATCTGCTGGTTTGAATTAATTTATTTTTGGATTAATAATGGATTTACTATGGCTTTCTAGTCATTTAATTAATCTATCGTGTAAATTAATACTCTGTATTAGTTTTATTGTGAGGTTAACCAATCTGCCTCTCTTTAGGAATTAACCTGGGCATATTATTTTTTTATTTAATTAATATTTCTTTAATTTGTGGAGGTTTAATGTGCCTCTATTTCAATGAATCCATCAGAGCTTACAAAATTTATGGATCTGCTTTAAATCTAGACCCATCTGTATTATCGAGTTACTGATCTACATATGCTTGTAATTTAACTGGCTCTCTTCATACAATTTCGAATGAATCAGTATCATGATTGGCTAAGCTTGGCTTGTGCTGGCAATGCCATCCTCGGCTTCTTGATGGCAATGTCGCCGAATTTTCGGGTTTATTTGATAATCCATACGGGGATAGCATGCAGTGGCGTAGTTTTAATGTCATTTGTTTTGGCGACGGAGCCGGTGGGTCCCTCCCAAAGAGGTCCAGTAGGCATGTCGACATAGGGTAGCTCTCATCTCCACTCCCTCCGCCTTGTATTGCCTCTTCGTTCTGACGGCAATGTCGCCTAATTCCTCGGTTTATTGAAGAAAGCACATGTGTAGCTTATATTCCTTTGGCCACCCCCGCTTCAGTAAGCATGTCGGTAACTTATACATCCCCGCTTCACGCCACCCCTACTCCAGTAGGCATGTTGGCCTCCGACTCCTATTCCTTCAGCATAGGGTTGCTCTCTTCTCCATTCCCTCCACCTTGTATTGCCTCTTCGTTCCGAAGAAAGCGTATCACGCGTATCCAAGAAGATGAGCATCGCCCTCCTTTCGAACTTGTCAACCATAATTTCTTTCAGAGAATATGCAGGAAACTCTTCAATTCCATTAAGGAAAACGCTCAGATATAAATTGCAAGCCAGCCATATCCATCCCATCGCGAAAGCCAGCCAGTCCTGTGCGTAAAGGGCACCTTGAAAATGTCCACAAGGCTTCTGATGAATCGCCATCGTCTGTGGCATCTTTTAGGTCCCCGTCGAAGGCCAACGAAACTCCATCTGGTATTGACTTTCGGTTCTTGGACGATATGCCTACTGAACCTCTTCTGGAGGGACACACGGGCTCCATTGCCAAAACAAAGAACGATAGACAGAGTATCAAATAAACCCAGAAATTAGGCGGCATTTCCGTCAAGAAGCTGAGGATGGCGTTGCCGGCGCAAGGCAAGCTCAGCACTCCCTTGGAATTTCGAATGAATCACTATCATGATTTGATAAACAGTGAGTTTACTCATATTCGTATTTATCGCTGACATCTCCATTTGAGGACACCTAATATATAAAGTTGAAAGCCGCATGCCTATGTGCGTATAGAATTTTCCTTTTTGTGGTTGCTTTCATCGTTTTCACAGTCATAGTCTTTTTTTGGAAGTAAAATCGAAAAGCGTTTTTTGACCCCCAATTCCATTGTTTTCAGAATTATATATATACACAATGTTTCAATTTATTTCACTGTATGTTTTTTCAGTAATTTAGGTGAGCCAAAATTATTTGTTACATGTAAATGATAGTGTTTTCTTGATGAAAATATTTTGAATAA